>CM038793.1:240237587-240341095 GCA_021764765.1 Vicia sativa | reverse complement strand
CTATGCTCCTCAATTTGATTCTGCTACCTTTTGTGTATGAAGCTTTCTTGGGCACAGTTCCATTGTTCCACCAATTCTATATGATGCCTATAACACGACACATTGTAAATTTTCCGACAGAATTAAGAAATATACTCATGCTGAGAGACAGGTATTCTGTGTGCTTCTTGACATGTTAGTTAAATTTTGAATGACAAATGGAAGTTATTACTGTAGAAAAGCCCTTAAATATAAAAATGAGAATTTCATTTTTCTGTGTTGATTATGTTTGTTAATCTTTTCCGAGTCTGACATTTTGGTTTTAAAACATTTGTTTGGTGGCAGTGGTGCAGAGTTTGTGAAAAGAAATTCCCTCTATGTTTTGCCATCCTTGTCTCTTATCAACCTTGATTCACCACTATCATCATATACGGATCTGCAACATGTACTATTTGAAGAGCCGACTGCATACAATCAAGCCATCTTACAAAATACAAGGTAATATTTGATAAACTATATACACTTGATACATATATGAAATTTTATTGAAACATTCTTTTTGAGATTGAAGCATCAAACTTATTGAGTTTGATATCATCTGTATTGAAGTGTTCCTAATTTCCTGTGCCATTTGTTTGTACTTTGTAGGGACGGGAAAGCACATCCACTCACTTTCATACACCACACTTCAACTTATCAGGCTTCCTTATGCAAGTTGATTGAATATTGGTCAGAGCAAGATGTCCATTTGTTTTATCTCTCTTTTTTTTGGTTTGTTCTCTTTCATTAAAGAATTACTACTTTTTGGTACAGTTTAAGTCCTGCAATAACGCACTTCAAGATCGACTCAGGAGAATGAATTTGGTATGTATATCATCTTTTCTAAGTTGCACCCTAATTGATTTTCTTGAACCATATTGTGAGTTTCTTAAATGAGGTTGTATATATATTTTAGTTTCTTTTCTTCTTAATCCTTTGAAATTGTATTTCAAACTCTTTTACTTTTATTTATAGTAAGGCCCTAAATTAGATTCAGTAAAATCAGCACTAACTTGGCTAGCCTCTTCTATCATGTAGCCAGCAAATTTGAGATTTCTGGGTCTTCCAGGCTACTCAACATTTGTTCAATCATCTTCACTGTTTCTTGCACATGTGTTTTTGACTTACAGTTAGCAGTTCTGAGTGAAGAAGCCAAGAGTATGCAGGTGGGGCGTCTCGTCTAGAGGGACTGAAGCAAGTTTGGGATCTCCCGTCAGTGCATCTCCTACACAACAAGGAAGTTTGTCTCCTCGTCAGAGAAACTCACAGGTTTCAGGTGAATCTCTTGGTTCGAAAAGTGTATCCAGTCCTAGTAGCCTGAGCAAAAGAGGATAGTAACATTGAATTCTCTTTGGATGTACTGCTTCAAACGACATGACAATGATAATTAGAGATGATTTTGCTAGAGCGGTACACACATAGAATGTACATGGTAATGGTGTTACACCTCACAAAGTTTGGTAGTTTGAAAATGATACTCAATGAAATATTTTGCTAGTTGGACGTTTACCTGTTGTACAATAGTGAATGCTGAGTGGTGAATTGGTCATTTTATTCTTGAAAGAACAAATTGAAACGATCAATTACATTCATAGTTGGTTTAGAGGCTTCTCAAAATCAAACAAGACTATACGGGAGTTTATCAAATTAAATTGACATGATAAATTCAATAATCTAAAACAAATCAATTAAATTTAGTTGAATAAGCTTCACTCTAAACTTGAGTTAAATTGATTATCTTTAGTTTCTTCCATATCTTTATCCTTTTTTAAAGACACAGCTTTATCTTTTTCTCAATATGAAGGTTTGCTCTGTATACATGGGTTTGCTTTGACAAGATTGTTTTCTGGCAGGTAATTCGAAAATGTCCTTTCTAGTGTACGGAGATTAAAATACGAACATAATTCATTTTACAAAAAAAATTACTTCAACATAGAGACACACCGTCTTTGCTGAAATTTCAAATCTTTGGTTATATTCCTATTAGAATTCGGGTTTCAAACTTTGGATGAATCCCATTCATTGGCTTGAGTATGTGTTTTATAATAACATTTCGAACATACTGCAAGACAAGATTTGCATCTCTTGAATGTAATTTGATTTTTTTTTAAAATTATTAATGAATTATGTATTATAAGTCATTTTTGAATCATACCCACACTATATATTTATTAATAAGATTGAATTGTTAAACAAAAGGTTGGTAAATCACACATCAATGTTCATAAAATATAATAAACCATATAAATTAAAAATCATAATATCAAAATACAAATTAAAATATCACTACTAGGTATATCTTGTGTTCTTGTTCCTCTTCTGCATCATATCCTGCAATACATGTCATGCCTTTACTAACAATGTCTAAGATTATTTGTAGAGTGATACTCTCAGTAGTGCAGAGTGATACTCTTAGTAGTACCTTACTGAAACTCGTTCCTAGTTATGGCCCCTCTCCCAATAGTAATTATACTATGAGATATTGACAATACATCCACAGTATGATACGCCCTCACACGTTCTTCCGCTAGTATCTCTTGACAAGTTGGTTTAGAAGGATTTCCTATGCATTGGTGCTATATAAGAATAAGATACTCTTTAAAACCATTGAATTTAACTACATCACTGCAGGTGGATGAGGAGATGTCACATTGCATACATACTCTAACACCAAATGCTCATGGTAGTGTGCAATATCGCATCGACATCTTTGTAGAGGACAATGACATGGCAACAATTATGAAGTCCTTGAATAATATCATACAAATACCGATGGTGCGTGCTCGCCCGTAGGCGTGGTATGTAATTTGAGACCCACATGCCAACCATCTAGAGTACCGTGATGTCATCTCCAAGTTTCATGTTTGACGGTGCTCACCGTACCGTGAAACAAATGTGACTGACAAAATACAATCAAGTGAAGTCTAGAAGTGCATCTAGAGATTATATGATTGGCAAGTCCTTTCCTTGAGATATCACAACTTGTCAAGTCTATTCAAAATATGTTGGTGTTGTGCCTCCGTCAACATCCTTATCTTGCAAGATGCACTTGTTGTGGTTACAATCAAAGGGATGTACTCAAAGAAATCATGAATAGATGAGCAACAGACACAACCACCAATTGCAAACGGTGAGCATAGCAATGGACATGGAAAGCATAAAGATTTTCATCTATAATCTTTCTCTGCAAACCATTAAATTCACCTCTCATATTTGAAACCCCATCATATCCTTGCCCTCAAATCCTTGAAATAGATAACGTGTGACGATCAAGAATAAAATAAAGAGCATCCTTTAGTGTCTTAGATGTAGTATATTTGACATGATGTAGAGCAATAAATCGTTCCACAACTCTCCTTTGTTATTGAAGAACCTATAAATATACAAGTTTAAGTTAATAATTGTAGTAGTTTCAATAACGTTATATGGACGCATGGAGAATAATATGTAATATAAATTGGAAAATACAACTACTAACCTCAAAATCACCACCATTTTCTCTTTGGCGGATATATCACGTGACTTGTCAATAAGCATAGAAATTGTCTATCAAAGCTCTTCCATAATCACCTTGGTAACTTCACGCGCAACACATTGCAAGCTTATTTTGAATGTCACCAAATGTCATTGTGCAATTATTTGGACCACAGTAAAACACATCTCTCACTTTTTCATCATTAGATTTTACCCAATCCACCATCGCTCTAAAATTGCCCTTGTTTAGAGAAGCGAGCTTTCATCATGACCACGAAAGCAATGCCTTATGCTATGAGATATCTAGTACAATCTAAAGAACAAGTTAAACAAATCTTATACAATTCTTATGATTCTCTAGTTCTTTGGAGCAAAATACTTGTCACACTTTGTCTTTGATTATTATAAGCATCGTACTTCATACACGAGTTGTGCTTACTATCATGACTAGCAATATGATCTTTAAATCCTTTAGAAGCATGCTTCAAATCTTTAAATTGTCTTTGTTGAAGACTTCATAACCAAAGTGTTGGCCTCACGAGGCGGCTTAAGAGAAAGCAATAGAAACAATAAGATGCATCCTTCGACTTACTGTATTCCATCCATGTATAATTGTTATTCCATGCTTTACAAAATGCTCTTGAAGACTTCACAAATCGAGTACGAGGAAATATTGCTAAATCTGGTTGCGTTGGACCCTTATATATCTGGAGCATAGTCATGAATTTGTTTCTTACATCTTGAATCACACACAATCTCATTTAGATTAAAGTCATTGACCACATTATACAATGTTTCTTCTACTTCGGCTTCCAGTTGCACAACATTCACATTCTCAATACTTGTTCTAGGAACCAAAAACCTCCCCATCTCTGAATCGGAATCATACAAGTAAGTTAAGAATTAGAATCAAACAAGTAATGCGAAAACAAAGAATCACCAATGTAGTAACAAATGGAAAACCAACAATGTCCATAACAAGCAGAAATCGAACACAAAAGCAAACTGACTAAAATAAATTCAGAAACACGGAATTTAATCTAATTAATAAAATAAGAGTTTTGGAAATTTTTTGAGACTATGAAAATAGTAAAAAATTAATAAAAAAATAGGAAAAAGATGAATTTGGGATTTTTAGCGTGGAATCCCGTAAAAAATTCAAGAAAAAACGATTTCCCTAAAACCGGGTTTTTCTAGCCAGGCTAGACACAAAACGGATGTCCAGACGGGAATCGCACAAAACAAACAATAAAACACAACAAACAAAACCTAAAAAAACAATTAACGGTTATAGAAAATCAGAAGAGAGGAAGTTGGATAATTCACCTCACGGCGGAGCAGAGCAACGTCGATCTCCGGTTGGACTCGATGGAAAGGATACGAAAGTGACTCGTCGAAGAGAGGAGGGAGGAGATACGAAAAGACAATGAGTTTTTTATTTATTTTTAAAACATGTGTACGAGGAGGTAAGATGGTTAGTTTGTTTTGTTTTAAGGTAGATTTTTTATGATTAGTTTGTTTTGTTTTGAGTGAGTTTCTTTTGATTTCTATTTTGATTAATAAATAATTATTTGGGCCGGGCTATTGGATATTCATCTGTTTTAGTTTTCACACCCTGTTTTTATTAATTTTGTCTAAAAATTACTAATTTTGCCGATGATTTTGTCTAAAAACCAATTATTAGGTAGGGGTATACAATGAAAGGAGGGGTTAAGTCCGGGCGATTGCCCCGGCTCGTTGGACTGTAAATTCGTCCATGCAATAGCTCTAAGGTTGGTGGATAACACTCAAGGGGATAATTCAACAAGGGCATTTTTGGCGAGACTCGCTAATGGGGTCACACGACAACAAACCTTATCAAATAAGTGAAGTCGATCTCTAAAGGCACTTAGAACCCACCCTTAACAATGTTAGTAAGGAAAGTTTCCTAGTGGTAGCCAACAACAAATATTGACCTATTTATCACGGGAATATAATTTTCCATAACAAAAAAAGACTTGTAAGATCAAGAAAATCGCCTAATAGCACTGCAATTTAAACTAAGATGGATCTGTGAAAACAAAAATAACAAATGCATAAGACTACTTAAATGTGAAAAAATGTTGGACAAAACACATCCTAAATATATTAAAATTAAACACCAAAATTAGAGTAAAATTCCACCTAAACACATGCATCGGACGAAAAAGTAGAAAGTAGGTATGGCAACGGGTGGGTCGGGGGCAGGTTTAAGCACACCCGCCAACCAGACCTACACCCGCACTCGTCCCCAAACCCGTTCAAGACTAAAATTTGTTCACCGCCCCCCCCCAACAAGAAACGGGTTTCCCCACACCCGCCCGAATAAATTTTTTATTTTTTTTAAATTTATATTTTTTCAATAAAGTTAAAAATAAATAATTAAATTAAATAATTAATTATTTTAAAAGTATTTTTTAAGTTTGATATTTTTATTTAAATTTTATTTTCAAAAAAATAAATAATAATTCTAATAAACATGATATTATAACATTAAAAAGTATTAAAAAATGTAAATGAGAAATAAAACTATTAAAGATAAATAAAATAAAATAAATTTAGTTGGCGGGTGCAGGACGAGTGCGGGTGCGGGGCAGATATTACCATCACCCGTCCCACACCCGTAAATAAAAAATGGATTTTTCCCGTACCCGTCCCTGCCTCTGATTAAACTGAATTTTCTCCACTAGTTTTAGGACGTAGACGGGTTTATTTGGCATGCCTAGTAGAAAGAAGTAATACCGAGTAAAAAATAAAATGCAATATATGGTTTGTGGGACCTAACCAATCCAAGTTTGGAGGCAGCTGTAACCGTCAACATTCATATCTCACACTCTCTCTCTTCGCACAACTGAAACTAACTCTGTTTCTATGCTTACGGGATTCCCACGGACCCTCACTCTTCTCTTTACCGATTACCGCCTTTTCACTTTACACTAACAATTTTTTCTCTTCCAATGGCTTCATGTGAGTTTTCCTCATTCTTCTTCTTCACTAAACACTTTTTTTTGTTGCGAATTATAAGTATTAGTTCTTTAATGTAATTTGTTCTTTAATATAAAAACGGTAAGAACGGTATCAGTATCTACACCTTCCAAAACCGTTTTGTGGCAGCTGCTTTCAAGGTTGCGGACCGATTTTTAAAACCCTGCTTCTGATGCCGTTTTGTTGCGGCAGCCATTTTTTAAAACCTTGATGGCTACCAAGTGATTATAAATACAGTTAAAACCCTAGGGACTTTGAAGGAAGTGTTTGAGAATTCAAATGCCAGTTTAAATCCTAGGGACTTTAAAGAAAGTGTTTGAGAAGCTCCTTAATTAAGGGTTTATCCTATAAAGACTAATGTATAAGTTGTTTTACAATCAAAGAAATGAGAGGAAACTTCTCATAACAAGAGTGCGCTATTTTTATAAGCTTTGTAATGAAAATAAATTGAAAACTACTTAAGAACATACCATTAGCTATTGCACGTACTTACACACTATGAAACATGAGCACCGGAAACACGACACTGACATTGACATCGATAATAATTTGAAAAAATGAATAAATTAAGCGTAATTATCAGGGTCGGTGTCGACACAGACACATCTTTTTTCAGAGGTGTCGGCGCTAGAGAGCTTAAATATTGATTTCATTAGATAAAATTCGAATAATCTATTTTAGGCACTCCTAGACCCATTCCAAGGACATGGCTCTTCTCCCACAGTGCAGCAAAGAATCTGTTCCGAGTAAAACATTGCCTCTCACCATACTTAGCAGTCAAAATATTGTTTCACTGCACTGTGGGAGAGGATATGAGTCCTTTTTATAAAGGTATGAAAGTAGTGTTAAATTGACATAGTCTATTAAAAATGTTTTACAGCTTTTATTTTGATGTCTTTCCATCGGGTTTAAAAAAATTGTGAATAATAGGTTAAGTATCATAATGAGTTGCAACCTTTGTATTTAAAGGCAACTCTCACTCTTATCTATCTTGAAGAATCATTATGTTGCCTTAGCATATTGATATTGCACATGCAAATAGTGAAAGTCTGAAATTTGTTCTTAGACCTTTGAATATATATTTTTTTGGTATGTACTCTGAAAATGGTGGTTATTTGTCTCTTTAATTTTATCACAGGTAGCTTAGGGACACAAAATGTCAAAGTATTGAACTTGCACTTTGGTCAAAACAGAGTTGGGCTTTCGCAACATTTTGGTCCTAGAAGTTGGATCAGTAGGAAGCCACAGCAGTACACTAGTTTGGTTTCATCTCGACAGATAGTTAGATATTTAACCTCGTCTAGTGAACAATCTGCAGAGATCCAATGTAAGTTCTTTATTGTTTGATGTTTGCAAATTATTTTGTTGAATAGGTGATAGAAATGCCATTATTCTATTAGTCAATTTCATTAAGCGTATTGAAAAATTCCTACAACCTATGATTTCTAGTGCATTATTTATGTCATAGTTAGGACTACGGAAATGATCTGATGAGTTTTTGCAACTATGTTGATGTCGTATTGTGTGTGCATTATAGTGAATAATCTGTATTTTGAATTTTCCCCTTCTTTAGAAAAAATATTCATTAGAAATCAGTAAGCCTTTGCTGGTGCATCTCCAACCTTGACAACAGCCTCAATCTTCAGCATCTGCATGCACCGAGCTCTGCATCTTTCTTGTTTTTCCAGCATTGTTTCCATTTACTAGTTTGATTTTTAAATTTATTTTTGCATTGCTGACACATTGGACTAGTCTCATAGCCCAACTTACTTGCCCAATAACAAGATTCTTGGTGGCTGTCTCCTTCATAAATGTGTTCTTTTGCTGTGACAGATAGTTTTGGGGAAGGTCGAGCCTCCTACTTGTTCGACTCACCCAAAACTTGTTAGGAACCTGGAAATTTTACTGAAAACAAATGAATATTTTGTTGGAAGATTAAGAAAGAACTAGAAAGAAAGAATAGGCGAAAGAACTATTTTTGAAAACTGAAACTGGTAAATTACTATCTCGAGCGTTAAAATTTTGCATGTGGCGAAGTCTATTAACTTGATATGTATACCATAGTCTGAATTCTATTGACGTTCCTTGTTTGATGATGCACCAGCTGTTTCAAGGTCAGAAGAAGGTTCTGAAGAGATTAAGCCTTCTGGTTTGACAAGCGAACAAATTCTCAATTTTAATGAGGTTAGTGCATAGTACATGTCATCATCTATTCTCTTCTCAGTTGTCACTAGCAATCATAAGTCCAACATCAATAAAACACATCCTAATTGATGATGACTTTATTAACTCGTGCAACCATGGTTTGACCTGATTTTCATCGACCCTTTTCAATCTCTTTGCAGGTGGAATTCCTCCTCACAAACTTATGCGACACAACTTCAATTGCAGAGCTAGAATTAAAAGTAAGCTATCATCCTTACTGACCAATGAATTTTAGTCTCTTCACAAGCATAATATTTTTCATATTCTCTCTCATAAGCCCATTAGTTAGGTACTCTATTAAATCTTTTTTCCTTTGTTGTTTCTTCTTCATCCCCATCTGCCCAACCTCAATATCAGCTTGATGGATTTCACCTGCGTGTAGTGAGGGGTTTGACTGAAAATACTAAAACCCTTCCTCCTCCAATTCCTGCTCCTGCAAGTATAAATTCTGTCGTCGAAGCACCAAAACCAAACGGGTCGGTTTCTACATCGTCATCATTGGACATCTTCAATCCAGCACCTTCTTCAATGTCTATCCAGAGATTCCTAGACAAAGCTGCAGATGAAGGATTGGTGATAATTCAATCTCCAGCAGTAAGAATCTAAAACAAATAGTATTTTTCATCCCTTCCAATAATATATTCTAAAACCATAGAGCAGGTGGGATTCTTCAGAAGATCTCGAACCATAAAAGGAAAACGTACTCCTTCTAGATGTGAAGAGGTACACTTCATGGCCTTTCCTTCTCATTTTAACACGGTCAACTGAAATCTTGTTATCAAAGTATCTCTCACATTCTCCCAGGTGTATGTTGAGAATCTACCATTTCAAAATAGTTTTTGATTGTGACATGTAAATTTTTGACAGATGCAAATGGTTGAGGAGGGACAAGTGATTTGTTACCTTGAACAGTTTGGTGGACAGCTGCCAGTTAAGGTTTGCGTCAAAAACATTCCATTATCTTTTCCAAATTCATCTGTTACAGTTTTTTAGCCATTTCTTCTTCGTCTGAATCACAAGAAGGTTCAATTTTAGATGTTTATTTCATATGCAAATTATACTTTGTACTCCACATTGAAGCCGTGGTGTGGTGTCTTCACATCGTCGGTATCCAACACTCACATATCATTACATTCACTTATTTGATATTTTTTAATTAGTATCAGCGTCGACATGTCCATATCGTGTTGGGTGTCTCTGTTCAGTGTATATGAGTGCTTCATAGTATGTTTTTGATTTCGTTGCTTTTGTTCCTTGGACAAATGCATAATTCCCCTGTAATTATCTGATACTTTAAGAACAAGTTATATGGTAGTCCAATAGAATATATTCCATGCAGTATTTTGCACTAATAAAATGAGATCTTTTTTTTACAAAAGAAAATACAAGGATAAAACATCATTCCTGCTATCTTATTCTTTCTCGTTGATTTTCTATTTGCTATTCTTCGCATTTTCGTTTGCAAATAGCCTCCTATTGAAAACAAATTGAAATTGATTTATTTAAAATCGCAGTGGGGTCAAAGGTACACATGACAACTTTGTTATGGAGGTTGGGCAAATTGTGCTTATATTTCCAACGGCAGCTAACCCTCTTAGTCATATATTTACAAATATTTGTGCCAAGCCAAAAGGACTATCTTTTGTTACTTAATTATAGGGCAGTGTTCACTACTACATTCTATTCTATGTAGCGATCACACCGTCTATGGAGACTTCAAAATATCTTGCATGTATGTTTAATATATAGATCAAATCACTTCATCAACACCTCTATTTTGCCAAAAAAAAAAAAAACAAAGGTCTAGATATCAAAATTCGGACAAATTTCTGGACAGTTTTCTACTCATTAGTGTGTGTTTATTTCATAACACATGAGTGCATACGAATTTTAAAATTCGGATAAATCCTAGACAGTTTTTTCACACAATAAATTAGAAGAAATTTTACATTTTAAATGAACATTATATTATAAATCACTTATAAATCAATTTCGCGATAAACCATACACATTTGTCATTATTAAGATTAAGTATTCAAACAAAATGGTGGTAAATCATACACCATTGTTCATAAAATACAACGTACATAATGAGTCAAGATCATATCCATTTCTTACCTTCTCCATTCCATCCATTACCAAAGCTTTGGAAATATAAATGTAAATGTGATATTTCTTGCCTTCTCCATTCCATCCATTACCAAAGTTTTGAAAATATAAATGTAAATGTGACATTTAAAGAGCTCGTTTATTTTTTATACACATAAAGCTCTTCAAAATTATAGTAATTGAACCCACCTATAATACCAAATTTCAAAGGTTAATATCAAAACAAAGTAAAAGACAACTATTGGTACTCAGGAAATATTCCATCAACATCTATGCGGAGGACTACACCTATGAAACACAACGCACATCCTCTTGGATCAAATGCTAATAGTACTCAGGAAATATTCCATCAACATCTATGCGGAGGACTACAACAGGAGCAACAATGATGAGGTATTTAGGTATACCATGCAGATACTCGAACTGTGTCAATACTCGATTGAGTAGATTTGGGTACTGAAATCGAGACCCACAAGCCAACAATCTAGAGAACAAGGATACCACCTTCAATGGTTCTTTCTAACAATGTTCACCGTACAACATGAAACCGATATCAACTAACACAATGTGTAAAGAAAAATTTGGACGACTCGTTGTCGATTCCAATGGCCGGATGATCGACCATGCACGTGGAAAATCCTTGGAGTATTCTTCAACACATTCTTTCTTAGAGTAAGTTCTAATAGCCAATCAGTATTAGTTGTATTTTCTTTTGTATTATGAACTTGATATATATATTTTTGTTAATATATACTTACAATTAGGCATTGTATTTATTGGGTTACCACATACACCCACACACACGAACACACATACATAAGTATATATTTGGAATTATATTTAAAATGAATTGACCCACCATGAAAGTATAATTTATGTAAGTGTTATAAGTTATTCTTATATTGATAGTGATGTATGCAACCATTCGAACTGAAATCAATATGGTCCATAGATCTGAAGTCGAGCACTTTATTGCCAATCAAACATAGGATGACAATAAATATGGTTAATGGATACTCTAAAAATTATGATAAGGGACATGAGTGACCTAAACGGGTTTCCCCCTCCAACATCTACGAGAGTAATATCTATTTCCCTCTTGATCGAATATGATTGTAAAATTGTATGGTCGTGTTCAAATAAGTTGATATGAGATATTGAACTTATTTGTTATTATCAAGTATACTCAATAGTATATATTGAACCCATACTCTCTTAAAGTCGCGATTAGAATACATATCCTCGTCTTGCATATGTGTATTCTAGGGCCACAAACACCCACTTCAATTTAGGGTATGCGAGGAAATACTTCTCGTTGATATGAAATTCAAACCGAATACTCTCATACAATTCCAAAAAATCAAAGAGTTGTCAAGATCGAGTATCGTTCATCTTCGATTGATGATGGAAGGAAGATACGGTTCACCAAGTTTGAGTTGAAGACATATGCGGATTTAAAGGTGATGTGGAGTACATTTTACCGCTACTCAACAAATGATCTAATTGAAGTGGATGTGACGATTTCAAGATCGACCAAATATATTTTAAGGATGTTACAACATCTGAACCACTCATTGTAATTAAATGTAATGTTATATTTATGTTAACCATTATCTATGTAATGTTGAGTATTTTGATGTTAAATTATTGTTTTCCTAACATTTGTCATTGTTTTTGGTTGTTTCGGGTTTGACCTAACATACACTCCCTTTGTTCCTATTAAATTGTCATTTTTTAAGTTTTTATACATACTAAGACAACTAATGATTATTGTTACTTTTTAAATAATGATTATTTTTTCTCAATAATACCCTTAACTTTTTAATAATTTATTTAACCTTTTCTATCTCTATTATAATGATTAAGGATAATTTTGACAAAACTACAACAAATATTATCTTGAATTTTGAAATGTGACACTTAAAAAAAAAAAAACTCTTTAAAAAAAGAAATTACACTTAAAAAATAACGGAGAGAGTATTGTTATGGTGATGCATCTATGAATACAATTTGGAGATGATTCTCCGGACTAAACTTTAACAAAATAATGAGTTTTTCGCACATTACTAATAAAAGTCAAATTAATAAACTAATTTAGGTAGTTTCTCTTTTTGCTATAATTTTTTTTTTGTTAATATCAAAATTTTAAAAATTACTTAAATTTAAAGTTATTTTAAATAATTTTTTACAAAATTATATTCAAAATATATATATTTAAAAATTACGTGATTTTAATTATATTTTAATCTTTAATAATATACAAATATGTTACTAAGTGTTAACATCAATTTTTTAATTTATAAAAATAAACTTTTTATTATTATTTTTACTATTACATTATTATTATTATTATTATTATTATTATTATTATTATTTTAAAATAATAAATTACTTTAAACTAAAATAAATAGATACATAATAGTATCCAATTTAAATCTCACGAAAAATGAGCGCAAAACAAAAAAAGAGATGATTTTAATGTGTAAAAATATGAGTTTTTCACATTGTCTACAAAATGCCCAAATTTACTTGGTCTAAATTCAAAACAAGATACAATTGATTTCTTTTATTTCATTCTAAAGAGAATACTTTTAACATATTTAATCCATTATAAATATCATACAATTTAATTAATTAATTATATTTAAAAATAATTTATTATTTTAGATATTTTATCCTTTTGTATAACCTTTTGTTATTTTAAAAACTTTTTTAAATTTGAAGTTATTTTGAATATATTTTTCTTAATTTGAATATATTTTTCTTAAAAATTATATTTGAAGCATATGTATTTAAAATTTACATAATTTTGACTATTATTTAATCTTTAAAATGAATAAATATTTTACTAAATGTCAAAATTAATTTTTAAATTTATAAAAAATAAAATAAAAATAATTTATTATTATTATTATTATTATAAATTATTTTTAAAAAAGTTTTTTTTTTTAAAAAACTAAAACAAACAATTTCATAATTTCAAATTTCAATCCCAAAACAAAATGAGCTCAAAATATAAAAAAGCTTATTTCCATCTTAAAGTGTGGGAGGAAAAATCTTCCCCCAAAAAAACTTCCCTTCAATCTCCCTAACCATATATAACCATAATCATTTATTTATATAAAAACTTTTGATTAGTACTCTACATGAGTGAATTTATTTTAATATTGACGATTTTTTTTTAATATACATATAAAAATTTATATTTATTAGAAAAGTATAATGAAAATTATGAAATCATAATATTATAATAAATAATATAATTATATAAAATATAATGGTAAGTTGATGTATTTAGATAACATGTGAATTTAAATTGAATTATGTAATGTTAAAATAAACTTAATGTATTAAGTAATTTTAAAAAATTGAGAGAAAGAAAAAATTAACATTTGAAAATAATTGTAATAATTTAATAGTGACCGTAAGATAAAAAATTAGTTGTGTGAATGATACGTAGTATTATTAAATTTCATAAAAATATTTTTAATTTTATTAAATCTAAATAATAGATTAATTAGTATTTAATGGGAAGATACAATGAAAAATTATGAAATCAAAATATTACAACAAATAATATGATTATACAAAATATAATGGTAAACTTGACAAATGGTGTATTTAGATACACATGTGAATTTAAATTGAATTATGTAATTATAAAATAAACGGAATGTATTAAGTAATTTTAAAAAACTTGTGACATAGAGAAAGCAAAAATTAAGATTTGAAAATAATGATAATAATTTGATAGTGACCGTAAGATAAAAAGTTAGTTGTGTGAATGATATGTAGTATTATTCAATTTTATAACGTTAATTTTGATGTAGTTCAATGACATAATAAATCATTATAGGTTAATCTCAAACTTTATAGTAAATTATTATAGATTAATCTCAAACTTTATAGATATGATCTATACGATGGTATGTGTCAATCCAACAATTGGTTTAAAAAATAGTAATTAGTGACATTTTGAGCGAGTGTAACTTATGGTGTAACTCTTGGTGCAATTTGATCCCTCATTCATATATATATATATATATATATATATATATATATATATATATATATATATATATATATATATATATATATATATATATATATATATATATATATATATATATATATATATATATATATATATATATATATATAATTTATAAAATTAATTTTATTATTATTATGAATATTACTATTTTAAAATAAAAATAAAATTTTAAAATTAAAATAGACAAATACATAATTTCAAATTTCAATACTCATGAAAAATGAGCGCAAAATATAAAAAGACGATTTTTATCTTAAATTGAGTCAGACAGATTCCTCCACCGAAAAAACCTCCCCCGATAAAACCCTCCCATGAATCATCCGATTCGCCCTATTGTCATACCTAACCATATTCATTTAACATATAAAATATAACAAAAAAATAAAAAAAATTATAAGTTACTCTAGATTTTCCACAATATATATTATTTTAGAGAAAATCATTTTATTTTATATCTAAGTCAAAAAAGTATTAATTTCATTCTCCTTTTTTATTCAATTCTTCCAACTTTTTTCTCACATTATTAATAAAAGTTAAATTAATAAAGTAAATCATACTAATATCCACAAAATCAACAATAAAAAAAAAAAAACTAAATGGGCCTAAAATAAAAGCCCAAATCCCATAATATAAGAGGTTCTTCATCACCTTGTGTCTTTACAAATTCCAATTCCAATTCCAATTCATTGCATTGCTTTGAATTCAGTGATGGAAGAAAAGTACACTGAATTCTCACAGCATTTGAAGAAACCTAGAATTTCAGAAGAAACCAATTCCAATTCCAGAATCAAAACTGAACTATGCAGAAGGTTCATGCAAGGTCTTTGTGTTCATGGTTCAAAATGCAACTTTGCTCATGGCTTCTCTGAACTCAAAACTGCCCCCAAACTATGCAGAATGTTCTTGTACAACAGACACTGTACCTATGGACATGCTTGTCGTTACCTTCATTCATCACTTCCTCTTCACCATCATCATGATCATGGCCATCATCATTCTCGCTTCAATGTCTCTTCTGCTGCAAAACCAGGTATAAAGACTTGATTTTTACTCTACTATTGCCACATTTTGATCTTGTTTGTTCATTTTTTAGTATTTCAACCAAAAGGGTTTTTCATTATCTGCTGAATGAATTTTGGGCTTGATTGTTTGATAATGGTTTTCCCTTCATTTTAGCTATTATTATGCTATTTGATTCTGCAATAAGCTTAATCAGTTATGGGATGTGAATGCTGTAAAAATATTTCAATTTTTTGTGTTGAGGAAGTTGCTTAGATATTAAGTAAGGTTAAGATCTTGGTTTGAGTCTTTTGAGCGGTCGCGATCGCGTAAAGGTTTTCACGATTTTGGTTGGTATAGATGTTGCGATGCTGATTGCGACTGTCACGGTGTGAATTAATCACAATTTGTTCTTTATCACAAAAATGGTGGATAACTGCATTGGTATCGTTGCCTTCTGATACCTTTCTCATGACAACAACTGATGACATATCTATAAGTTGTTTATAACCGCATTGTGGAATATCGGCCATGACGATGGTTTTACAGTTCGTCGCAATGGTAAATATTTAGTGATATTATGGTTTTTTTTCTGCCGTATTCTGCTATGATGGCACCACAAAGCGGCCTATATGCCGGGTATTTGGCCGGATCACCACCTGCTATTGACAACACTGGTTTTAGCTTATTTCTATAAGTTCTTTCTGATAGTTTATGGGAAAAAAAGCTTAGATAGTTGATATGACTTTATTTTGACTAGCTTATATCTATAAATTTGGACTTCATACTTTGTGGATGCAGAACTAGGGACAATGCAGAATGCAAAACCAGGGACAAAGGAGAATGCAGGAAACATGATCATGCAAACTAGTGCTGCTGCTGCTGCTGCTACAACTGCTGGCTACTCTTCTGCACAAAACAACATAATGCCAACATCTAGTTCTACTCCTGCTACAAATGCCTCTGCCAGCCCAGCACCGCTACTACCTCTTTCCATAAGAATGGACCCTATGCCTGTAAAACCATATTCGAAAAGAAACTGCAGAGGGTAAGCCGCATCTATGGTGATTGGATTTAAGATGTATCGGTATCGCTGCACAACATAGTCCTAAGCAAACTGGACCAGTGGAGACTTGCTTATGTTTCTTCTGAGATAGTTTGTTGAGGATTATGTCTTAGGTTTAGTTTTCCGTTCTTTCTTTGTATTGGCAAGGTATATGCTTCAATATTTCCTGCAGATATATATGTAAATCCTTGTAAATTTGTTACTCTCAAATGTTTTGGCATTATGGCGCATCATTTGAATGCAATTGATTCATTTTTCTGCGTGAGTGTTCAATAGAACCTTTTTTTTGAATGGCGACTTCAATAGAACTATCAGCAACTCATGCTCACTCGAACACAATAACCTGTTATAAAATCTGGTAATGCAGATGGGTAACTTTAGGCCATCAAGTTAATAGTGAAAGTTAAATATGGGCTAATGTAGTTTCACTCTAGTCTCCGAGGACAAAAATCAACGTTTTCGCTAGTTATTGTATATTTAAGAAGTACACACATAGTCTGCAAATCCTAGCTCAAATGGCAAAAGCCGGCATTGCTAGGTTGGACGTCATCAGGAGAGTTCGAATTTTGGTACTCACAGTTGTGTTCGTGAGTTTCTAGTGGTTATTACCACTTCGTCTACCGACCAATAAAAAAGAAGTATACGCATAATTTAGTCTAAGTTTGACAGTCATAAAGCGAGTCATAGATTCCAAGATTCCCTTTGTGAAATTCGAATAGATAAGATGGAAAATTGTTGAATCTCAACAAAATTGATTTGAACATGAATACAGAAGAAATACATGCTAAATGAACAAAAAAACAAGCATATTTGGCTTGTTGCAGTATCGATGAATTCAAAAGTTCGCATTAATGAGATGCAGGGTATCAACAAAATCAGAAGAATATTGATACATAGCGAAATGCAAGTGTTGCTTTCTATTGTTTTTCACGTATTTTCTCCCGAAGATCTTACCCATTTGATAGTTGACCGGGCTAAGACTTCCATTGGATCGATACATTTCTTGAGAAGAGGATCATCGTGAGGCAAGACATCCCGCATTTCATCAGAAGCAAGTATAACAAAATTAACCGCCCTCACCAAAAGAACTTGAAGTGCAATTCTCAAAGATTGCCGCCTTCCATGTCTTTTCGACTCAAAGCTTCAGTCGCAGGTATCACTGTATGCTCCATAGTTGCTCTATCAGGCAGGATAACCTCAAAACCCTGAATATAAGTAAATAAGTTGACATAGTACACATAAATTGAAAACAAGTTGCATATTCATTGCAATTTCGTCCTAATGAACAGAAACAAAGTTTCCAAGAAAGTACACAGATATGAAATTTATAAGTCATAAATGAGATCAAGGAAATTACTTCATTCTGAAGCTTCTCTTTGTAGAAACCAGTTGCTAGAGTTGCATTTGTCGCAAGCACTCCAATCCTCAAAGGACTACCAGCTTCAAGTGGCTTTAACTTAGCTTCCTTAAGTTCCTGAGCAACACAATCAGCCATATGAAGAAAAGGCACAGAACATCCATTAGACACTTGTTCATACCAAGAATGTGAAACATTACAAGGCATGACTATGCAACGCGCCCCGGAATTCTCAAGAAAAACCCTTTTGTTTCTAAGACTCTTGACAATATCAGAAGAATCAAGTTTAAAACTTTCCAAACTCCTTTCATAGGAAAGAAGCTCCTTATTCAAAATTGGATCAGAACAAAGCAAAAAAGGAATAGGATTTTGTCCATCTTGTGAACTCAACTCCACAAGTTTTCTTAGAAAATTGAGTGTTGCATCAACAGACATGCCTCAATGATTCCAACAGTTGTTCCTTGATAACCAAAAGGAGTAACAAAATCATTCCTAACAGAAACATCATTTGAGGAATGAATCTTCTTTGAAAATCTCCCACCTTCATCTGCATTCAATATAGCTGAAGATGGTGGGGGTGTAGATAGAACTTTCCATGACCTTGATTTGCACAAACACAAGTACCTAGGATTAAGATTAGGATTAGCAATACTTACACAACCCAATAATGTTTGTGATTGGTAAAACAAAGACATTGCAAACATCACATCAAGTCAAACAACCCCAAATGGTCTCTTTTTCTTATTCTTATTCTTTTTCACAATGAAAATTTTAGAACCCCATTTGAATAAGGGGTTCTAAAGTAAGAGATTCAATGAAAAAACCAACCTTTAGAAAACCTTTTGTTGCAAAAGTGTAGAATCTTCTAACATGGTTAATAAGGGAGGAAAAGTTATAAGTAAAAACTAAAAAGTGCAAATCAACAATATTCTAATATGTAATAACAGACAAGATTTCATGAGTACCCAAAATTCATTTGTTTGTGTTATTTCACCAAAGTACAAAATATTCAGAGATGGACCATATAAACAAGTGGTAAGCATCGAAGAATGTTCTTGCCATGTGCATCGTTAGTGTCAATTGTCAAATTGGCTGTGTCATTTTCAATTGGGCTCCACAAGTTTTGTGAAATAGTGAATTAGAGTTTCTTTTGCAAGATTAGATAGTAACTTCTTTTTATTGTTTCTGCATGAAGAAATAACAGTCTTCAAATCTTACACGGTTGTCACATGTTTGGGCTATTAGGAGCATAGTTTTGAAAAAAAAATTGGTAAAGAAATGTAATTGGGTCTGATTCATTATTATAAAACTGATTTGTATGATAAAGATTGTTCCAATTTATAAAGATATGTTCAGATTATATATTATCTCATGTATAACTTTTAAAATTTTTTATAGCAACCCTTTTTAGATAATAGAGTCCAAGTATGATTTATTCGGAGGCTGCCAAATTAGGGTTCGACATTGTAATTGGAAGGCCAGATGATGATTTTGATAAAAGAAACGCATTTGTGACAATGATCGTGAAAATCCCAAAGAGGATCCTCCATCAAAAGAAGATGGGGACATTATGGATGATAAAGAGAAAAACTTATATAAGGATGGAAAACATGAGACCTCAAACTAGATACCTTAAGATTAGACAATCCCAAAGGATCATCCGTTAGATCAAATTTTTGGAGACATAAAAAGGGGAGTAAGTACTAGATCTCAGGTTAACAATTTCTGTAAGTACCCCACTTTCATTTTCTAGATTGAACCTAAATCTATATCTGATTCTTTTCTTGATGAGGGATGGTTACTTTCTATGCAAGAAGAACTAATCCAATTAAAACATAATGACATTTGGGACCTTGTCGTGCATCAACTTGATAAAACCGTCGTTGGCACTATATGAGTATTTAGGAACAAAATGAATGAAAAAGGTGTAATTACTATAAATAAAGCAAGGTTAGTAGCAAGAAGATATAGTCAAGATGAAGGAATAAACTGAGAGGAGACTTATGCTCTGATAGCTCGTCTAGAAGACCAAATATAATTTTATTAACGATCATATAAACAAAGAGGTGAATGTCTTGTTGGGGGGAGTTACATTAGGAACATTGATACATAGTGTAAGAATAGACACCTTTGTGAGAGACACACCACTTGTCCATCTAAAACCTTAAGGTGATAGGTGAGTGAGTTCTCCCACTTATATATATATATATATATATATATATATATATATATATATGAGGAGGGATCAAATTACACCCAAAGAGTTACACCATGAGTTATACTCGCTCAAAAACGTCACCTCGGATTAATATTTTTTAAAATCAACCGTTGGATTGAAATATATCATCATATAGATCATACCTATAAAGTTTGAGATTAATCTATAATGATTTACTATACGATCAACACTCCCCTCATGTACCACCGTTGAGGTCTTGCAACGCGACACCACTTTTGGACACATTTCGATACCATGTTGGGGGATTTACATTAGGAGCATTGATACATAGTGTAGGAATATGAACCTTTGTGAGAGACACACCACTTGTCCGCCTAAAACCTTAAGGTGATAAGTGAGTGGGTTCTCCACTTATATATGCTTAAGTCTCCACATTCCTATCCAATGTGGGACTATTTTATACTTACTCACACTTGCTATATTATTCTAAAATGTCTCACCACCCTTTGATTTTGAAGATCACAAAAATTCTAACCATGTTTTTAAAATAAAGAGATTCATCCTTGGTCTCGAACAAGCTCCTAGAGCTTGGTATCAGAGAATGAATGGATTTTTTTAATCAAATAAGGATACAATTGTGGCAAAGTCGACACCACTTTGTTTATTAGACGTAAATCATATCATATTCTTTTTGTTCAAATATATGTGGATGATATCATATTTGGTTCTACTGTCTCTTTGTCAAGAATTTGCTAGTTTAACGCAAGGAGAATTTGAGATGTCTCTTCTAGGAGAGTTGGCTTATTTCTTGGGATTAAAAATCAAGCAAGCCGAGGAAGAAATCTTTATAAGTCAAGCCAAATATTATCAAGAACTTTTGAAGAAGTTCGATATGAAATACTCAAGGAGTATCTACACCCATGGCATCAAATGTGCTTATAGACAAAGATGAGCGAGGAGTGGATTTCACATTACAATGTATGGATGTATAATTGGATCCTTACTCTTTTTGTCTGCAAGTAGTCCAGAAAAATCATGTTTAGCGTGTGTATTTGTGCTAGATATTAAGTATCACCTAAGGAATCACATTTTAAGATCGTAAAATATATTTTGAGTTATCTTAACAAAAATTTACAACACGGTCTTTGGTATCCTAAAGGTAATGCTTGTAGCTCAATAGGCTATTCTAATTCTGATTTTGCAGTGCGCAAGACAAATAGGAAAAGTACTAGTGTTACATGTCACTTATTTGAAAGCTATTTAGTTTCTTGGCATAATAAAAAACATGATAACGTTTCTCTTTCTATCGCTGAAGTAGAATACATAGTCGCTGGTAGTTATTGTGCACAAGTTTTATGGATAAAGCAATAATTTCTAGACTGTGATTTAAAACTTGGCTTCATTTCTATTAAGTGCTATAATACTAGTTCAGTTAGTCTCACTAAGAATCGAGTACTTCATTCACGAACTAAACACATTGAGATCATGCACCATTTTCTTAGAGATCATGTTAAAAAAGAGGAGTTTGTTTTTGAATACGTTAACACTAAAAGGCAACTTGCTGACATTTTTACAAAACCATTGCCTTCAAAACCTTTTCACAAAATCTACAGAAATTTGGGAATCTTAGATTCCTCGTGCTTCAAATAAAATAAGTTTTCTACGTTGTTTCATTTGCTATATATTTTATTATCACTAATACTATTTTGTAGCAAATTTTATCTTGTAGATTACATTAGTATGTCTCTAAAATTTTATCATTGTGTGTATTTGTTCTATTTATTAATTTGTGTGCTTGCTATCTCTCTATTATGTTCATTCAATGCTCCAACATGTCTTTGACTTTTCTTCATTGCATTTAAGTCTTTTAAGTACGTAGTGTTAATTATGTGTATTTTATCTTTTGTACAATTGGTCAATAACTATTTATCGTCTAATGCATTTCTTTATTTTGACTTTGATCACTATTTTATGTTGTTTTTGTTGAGCATCCTTATCATGTGCAGGGGGAGAAATCCCGATACGATTATGTTTTGATTGCTTGTCTTGTCACTTTTGTGTTTCATCTTTGTTTAGTCTCCCTCATAGATTGCGCACACACATGACTCACATATCATTTAAGATGCATAAACCTTTTGGTTATCGAATTGGATCAAAATGTCACTAGCCAAGTGTATGCATTTGTGGAAAAAAGTATTGTGCACTTTTTTTGAATCACGTGCAAAGAAAAGCATTAAAAACATGAAAAATCATATTTTGAATTATTTGATTTGAATCTTTCATTTACACATGAGATTTGGTCAGAATCAAATCAAATAGAGACTTCCAAAAGATTTTGAAAACAATTTGATTCGAATCAGAGTTTACGCATGATTCGAATCATGGAATATTTGGTTTTTCAAAATTTTTTGGAGCAATTAATTCAAATCACACTTTACACATAATTCAAATCATGCCACTTTTCTGAATTTTCATTTAATCCCAAGAGCATTTGATTTGAGTAAATATTTATACATGATTCGAAACACGAAGGCTATGTTTTGAATCACGAAGGTTATGATTCGAATCATTCATTACACCTGATTCAAATCAACTTAAAATGGATCAAAACTTATGAATTTCTTTTATTCCATTCACTTGCTCATTTGACTCATTACATGCATTGGCATTGATTTGAATCTAGCCAACATTTTTTTAGTATTTTGTGTGCTTCATATCAAACACATATATACGTATTTAGTCATCCTTTTCATGTAAGACATTCATCATCAATGTGATAGCTTTTCATAACTGATTGTGAAATTATGCGAAAATAGACCACATCTTTTAAAACTCTTGGATAAAAAGTCTTTCTTCTCCAACCTCGTTTCTTTTTCACATCTTAATCACGAGTACATGTTAATTGATTGGGGGATACACTGTCTTGAAACTAATCGTTCTTGGAGATTTTTTCAAAATTTCCAGGTTCTTGCAATATTGGGGTTGTTGTCATTGGTGTTGACAAATTCCAGTGAAAAAAAGAAGGCCCTCTCTCTCCAAAATTTCATTAGTAGTAACTATGTGGAAGACTACGGATAACACAAAGTTCTTTTTACATCTTTAGACAATTCACCGCTCATAAGAGTTCTTTTTGCATTAGTAGTCAATAGGATCAAGAGGTTGATTGCTACTCACGAAGGTTCAGAGCAAAATTAGTGATATTGGAACATTGGAAGCGTTAATTGAGTGAAGATTGCACAGAAGGGTTTATAGTTGGCCTCATAGACAAGTCAAGATCCAGAATCGAAGTTTTATTGTATTCTTCATCATTATTTCGGATAAGTGATTGCATGAATTCTTTGTATATTTTTCCAAATTAATGGAATTATGCAGGTACTTTCAAAAGCTCACTTATACTCACGCGAAGACGAAAGAGTTGATGCACCATAAATCATTGTGTTATCTCTCCCCTTTCTCTCTCTCTCTCTCTCTCTCTCTCTCTCTCTCTCTGTGTGTCTAATTTACATTTCATAGAACATGTATGTTTATGTTTATATTTTGATAATAACGATTTAACTGAAAAGCTTAGGTTTTGTTGGAATTGGAAAGCCTATTAAGAGATTTAGTGGTGATTAAAATTCGAGAAACATCTTGTTGTTCAATAGAAATATGAGACCTCTAGTAATGACATTTCAATTAGCGTACCGTTGCATTGCCTAATTTCACTCACGATGGTTGAATAGGGATATGAGACCTCTAATAGAAATTAGTGAGCTATAAATCAAGGGATTGAGGATAGTGGCTTTGTTAACCCACTGTAAAAATATATTGATTTTTATCATTCATGTAATGCATCAAACATCCACATGAGAGAAATAAGGGATTATATGCATAACTTGACCGCTTTCTTATTATTTCAGAAAACATTTATTTTTTGCAAACAATCTAGAATCCTCCATTTATTACTTTCTAAACTTGCACAATTGTAATTTTGTTAAATAATATTCCACGTGGATACAATCTTATTTTGTAAAAAAAAAAAAATCCCTCAAAAATTTCTATATGTGGAGATGCATGCTCAAGTAGGAAAGACCATATAAGGTGGAATAATTTTAGTTGTTGAAGAGAGAAGGCGTTGAGGATTATTTAGTTAGCAACATCAATGATTTGAGCATAGAGAGAATAATCTTTTCTTTTCGGAGCATAGTTGTGGGATTATAGGGGTTCATCTTCTATAATAGTTAGTGATTTTTCATTAATAATACAATTTCTTATCTTCAATTTGGGCTCCTAATAACAATCTTCAACATCCTTTATAATTAGTGCAACAATAAACACATATCCATCGATCGTTACAATCATTAATAACATAAACAATAGTGTTAATAAAGAGATGCATAATTAGAGACATTTTATCAAGGTAAATTAAGTTGTGTTACAACAAATTATAGGAAATTTTAGATAGATGAACACACTTTTTATCTTCTACTTGGCTATGAAGACTTCGATCTTAAAGTTAGAGTAGATATATCAAAATATAATGAGTCAACATGAAAAAAATGTGACCATTTTTGTTGCATCTCTTGTTTTTATCTATATGGGTAAATTTTGTTGGAAATCTATCAAAATATATGATAAATTTCTATCCATCTTGATGAATAAGATTGATATACCACACAATAACAATGTCAATGAAAAAAAATCAAAGAAGAAATGAAATAATTTTCTGCAGAGTTTCTCTTTGCCCACAAACTGTGGAAAACTATTTTATTCACTTTACAACGGCAAAATTATGTGAGTGACTTGATTATAAAAATAGAGGTTACGCCATCTATTTATAGATTTAGGTTAGCTAATACCCAAAATTATAAAAACACAAAATACCTATCTTGGAGCTAAATCAAATCTATTCTATTTTAGATCTAAATCATATCTTTTATCTATTTTAGATCTAAAACAAATATGTGTGAAACAAACTATTTCCACACTCCTAAATCAAATCAAATCAAATTAAATCAAATCTTTTAGACACAAGGAATTACTTTCAAAACACCATCTAATTCATTATATCTAAGCTATTTATATTCATCATAACTCTTAGTCTTGTAATTACTTCGACCTGAACACCCTTTTTCATGATATTTGCAATTTGATTCTCAGTTCTGCAGTGTTTAAAGTTCATCTTCCCATCTGCTACATGCTTTCGAAGATATTGGAATCTTTTTTCGATGTGCTTGCTTCGACCGTGTGCTATTGGGTTCTTCGTCAGGTTGATAGCTGACATGCTGTCGATCTTCATGGTAATTGCTCCATGATCTTTACCTATGATTTCTTCGACCAAGTTCACCATCCAAGTTTCTTGACATACATAAAGAGAAGCAACTATGTATTCTACTTTGCATGATGCCAATACCACAACTGATTCCTTTCTCGAACTCCAAGCAACTGGTGCACCACTTAACTAACATAAACATATATCCTATTATGGATTTTCGATCCTCAGCATCACTATACCAAATCGAATCAGTGTACCCCACTAACTTGCACTTTTTTCCTTTATCTTCTGTTGGAAATAAAATTCCATAGTCAAGAGTTCCTTTCAGATACCTCATTATCCTCTTCGTTGCTGCTAGGTGTGATACCTTTGGCTTCTGCATGAATCTACTTACCACACCCATATTGTATGCTAAGTCAGACCTCGTATGACAAAAGTATCTTAAGGACCCAATAAGTCTTCTATATTGGGTTGGGTCGACATCATCTTCTTCTGAGTCTTTCGATAGTTTCAGTCTTGGTTCTACAGGTGTCGAAGTTGAATTGCATTCCTCCATCTCAAATATCTTGAGAATTTCTCCTGCATATCTTCTTTGATGCATCATCAAACCTCTACTAGTCTTGTAGAATTTGATGCCAAGGAAATATGAAATATCACCCAGATCAGACATTTCAAATTCCTTGCTGAGATCACCTTTGAAGTCTTCGATATCCTTCTTGCAGCTACCTGTTATCAACAAGCCATCTACATAGAGACATAGTATAAAAAATTCACCATTGCTTCTTCTTACATATACTCCATATTCAGTTATGCACGTCACAAATTCCTTCTCCCTTAGAAAATTATCAATTTTCTTGTTCCAAGCACTTGAAGCTTGTTTCAATCCATATAGGGCTTTATGAAGCCTGTACAACTTTCTCTCTTTATCATGTTTCACAAATCCAACTGGTTGTTTAACATAAACGTATTCGTCTAAGGGTCCATTCAAGAATGCACACTTCACCTCCAACTGTCATATGTGCCATCTATTTATTTCTGCTAAACTAACAACTAACCTGATTGTTTCGATTCTAGCCACATGTGTAAAAACCTCATCGAAGTCAATTCCTTCATTCTGTAGAAATCCTTTCGCCACAAGCCTTGCTTTGTGTCAAGTTACTCCCCCTTTAGGATTCATCTTCACTTTGTATATCCACTTGACCTCAATTTCCTTATTGCCTTAAGGCAATTCGACAAGTGACCAAGTTTTGTTGTCTTCAATGGATTTCACTTCTTCGTTCATTACTTTCACGCACTTCAAATCCTTCAATGCTTCAACTGCATTGACAATTTCGACATCTACATAGAAAGCATAATGTACCATCTAACTTTCATTATCAACAACATCATCTGATGTAACCACCCAATCTTGCAATCTTGGAGGCACGCGTCTTGTTCTCTGAGGTTTGTTTGTACTTGTACTTGGTTGATCTATAAGTGTCGGTTCCTTTTGTCAAACTTCTCTTTTGACTTGAGTTTCTGGTTCTTCGAGTAAGATTTTCACTGAATGTTTCTTGACATTTTCTATCTAATCCCATTCTTTAAACTCATCTATGATCACTTCCCTGCTGATCACAATACGGTTGTTCACTGGGTCGAACAACTTGTAAACTCCTATCGAATGATATCCAACTAGAATCATTTTACTTGACTTTTCATCAAGTTTTCTTCTCAACTGATCTAACACATTTCTATGTGCAATAGATCCAAATACCTTCAAATGACTCAAACTAGGTTTTACATCAGACCAACATTCTTATGGAGTAATCCCTTCTAGCTTATTCGTAGAACATGTGTTCAAAATATATGTTGCAGTAGTCACAACTTCACCCCAAACTATTTACGTAAATTCTTGCCTTTCAACATACTTCAAACCATATTCATGATGGTTCGATTCTTTCTTCCTGTAGTCCTATTATGTCGTAGAGTGTAGGGTGGCACCACCTCATGCATAATCCTTTATTTTTCACATAACCTGTTGAAATCTTTCAACACATACTCTCCACCACCATCAGTTCTAAAAAATTTGAGCTTTCGACCACTTTGCCTTTCGACCATAGATTTAAACTTGTCAAATAACTCGATCACTTCACTTTTCTTCTTGATTAGGTAAATCCATAGTTTTCGATTGAAATCATCTATGAATGTGACAAAATATTTATTACCTCCTGCATCCTTGCTGAAGCTATTCTTATGTTGCTTTATTTGCACACATTCTTCACACACTTCATTTGGAATGTCAATTTCTGGCAATCATGAAACCATATTCTTTCTCTTTAAATCTCTGAAGTTGAGATGGCCTATTCGAAAGTTCCATATCCATTTGTCTCTGCTAGCTGCAGTCGAAAGGCACTGATGCTCCATCACATTAAGTTCGATCTTGAAGTTTCTATTCTGGGTCAAATGGGCCTTCAAGATTAATCTTCCATTCGTGTCGACGACTCTCATTATCTTGTTTTCGATCGTAACTTTGTAGTTCTTTTCGACCAACTGCCCTATGCTAAGAAATTTGCTCTTCATGCCTGGAATGTATAACACATTCGAAATTACTTACATTTTTCCATCTTTCCTCACAACCAAAACATCTCCAATACCTTCACCTGTTAGAGTATTGTCATTTGAAAATTTCACCATGTTATTCATTGAGGGTTTTAGGTTAACAAACCAATCTTTCCTTCCAAACATGTGTGATGAACATCCTGAATCCAAGTACCGTTGATCCTTGAATTTCACTTCATCTATTATTGTGACCATCAACAACATCTCTTCTTCTTAATACTTAGCGAACTTTGCATCACTTTCTTGATTCTTTCGCTTCTTTGGATAATCAATCAAATAATGACCATACTTCTGATAATTGTAACATTGTATATGACTTTTGTCAGGCTTTCGACCACCATCTCTTCCTCTACCTCCAACACCACCTCTTTTGTTGCCTTGGTATTGTTGTCTTCTTTGATTCAACACGTTTTTGTCGTTCTGATTTCCTCTACCAGTCGAATTGTTGTAGCCACCTATACCTTTATTGTCAAACCACTTTCCTTTTCCTTTCTCGCCTTTTGTTGATTGAGCCTGCAGAGCCACATCACTCTTCGATTTTCCTGCAGCTCTTTCAACCATTCTTTGTTCATGAGATTCAAGCGTCCCTTAAAGCTATTCCTTTAAAAAAGTTGACACGTCCTTCCATTCTTTTATGATAACTACCACATGATCAAACTTTAGAGTCAAAGATATTAAGATCTTCGAAACAACTGCTCTTGTTGTTAACGTCTCTCCACAAGTCTTGATTTGATTCACTAGTTTCGTAACCCTAGTGAAGAAATCAAACATGCTTTCACTATCTTCCATCTAAAGTAGTTCATAGGTTCTTTTGTGAGTTTATAACCTCACCTCATTCACATTCTTAGGGCCTCCAAACGATTTCTTGAAAATCTCCCAAGCTTCTTTTGTAGATTCTACATAAGTGACCTTTTCAAAATTGTCTGGGCCACACATTGATGAATTATAAAGAGAACTTTATAATTCTTCTTCTTCAATTCTTTATATTCCGATTCTTCTGCCTCTGAAACTCTTTCATCCAGTGGTTCTACTCCATATTTCACAAGATCCCAAAGATCTTTAAAACCAAATATAACCTTCATCTGTTATCACCGATTCTTCCTGCAGCTCTTTCAGCCATTCTTTGTTCATGAGATTCAAGCGTCCCTTAAAGCTATTCCTTTAAAAAAGTTGACATGTCCTTCCATTCTTTTATGATAACTACCACATGATCAAACTTTAGAGTCAAAGATATTAAGATCTTGAAACAAGCTGCTTGTTGTTAACGCTCTCCACAAGTCTTGATTTGATTCACTAGTTTCGTAACCCTAATGAAGAAATCAAACATGCTTTCACTATCTTCCATCTAAAGCAGTTCATAGGTTCTTTTGTGAGTTTGTAACCTCACCTCATTCACATTCTTAGGGCCTCCAAACGATTTCTTGAAAATCTCCCAAGCTTCTTTTGTAGATTCTACATAAGTGACCTTTTCAAAATTGTCTGGGCTCACACATTGATGAATTATAAAGAGAACTTTATAATTCTTCTTCTTCAATTCTTTATATTCCGATTCTTCCGCCTCTGAAACTCTTTCATCCAGTGGTTCTACTCCATATTTCACAAGATCCCAAAGATCTTTAAAACCAAATATAACCTTCATCTATTATCACCAATTCTCATAGTTATCTTCTTTAAGAATTGAGAGACTTGTTGGAAAATTTTCGTTATCATAATTCATTGCCATCATGATCTTCTTCTTTTCCTCCATCATTCTTGCTCGTTCTTCTCTTGAATCAATCAACCAGAGCTCTTGATACCAGATGTCGAAAATCCACTAAAATTTATGATAAATTTCTATCAATCTTGATGAACAAGATTGATATCACTACACACTAACAATGACAATAATTACATTAATGGAGTCGACTATATCGTTAGATACTAAAGCTATTGATTATAAATCTCTAGATAGTTTTCTTAATGTTTCTCTTGTGTATGTTAGTAGAGACAATATCAAGGTCAAGGATGGTGGATATTCTCAAAAACTTGGTTTGGCCTCGTTCTACCGTGGATGAGTGCGGATTGTTTTTCTTCTCATTTGGTCGTTTAATATTTCTTTCTAATACTAATGCAATACCTACTGGTCTAAACAAGTCAACATCGAGAAGTTCTAGAGATCTAGAGTGTAAAATATTGTTTTTTGGTTTTAAATGTTCCCTTTTATATTTTGACATCTTAACAAAGAAAATTTGATTTAAACTTGAAATCAGGCAGTCTTATGACATGTTAATACATGTAAATATGTAAGACAAAAGAATAAATTCAAACAAATTCTATTAACTACTTTTTCATATAAAATACTATTTTCTTGATTTTAAAATTAAAAAAATAAATTTTTTAGGGTGATACTACCTAAAGAATTATAACAAAATCTAATACATTTTAATTGAGGTCTTGACTAAGAGATTTTTTATTTATTTTCATTGATAATATAAGTTTTTATTTATATTAGAATTTTTATATACAAGTGTATTTGTATAAAAAAGTAGAAGAAAAAGTGTAAAAAAAAGGAAATGTACGTAATTATTTCTTTTTCTAGTTATTATGATATTGATAACTTTTAGTGCGTGAGACATTTTTAGTGAGGAGAAAAAGAGAGAATAATAAAAGAAATAAAAATTTGTATTATTCAATTGTACAAATAATGATTCAACCTAGAATTATTTATATACAACCATAATTGGACTTGAGTCTACACAACTTGGATTATATTTAAATATTAAATCTAATTAAATCTAACCAAATTTAATATTTTTATTAAATCTAATTTTATATTTCAACACCCCCCATAATCCAAATTGCCGAACATCCTAAAAAATAGTCGATCTGAACTATTCCTAATTTCTTTCTCAAATTCAGGAATCTGTCAATCTTCAATCCTTTGGTGAGGATGTCGGCCAACTGAACTTCACTTGAGCAATGCCTAATTTCAAGTTCACCTCGATTTACCTTTTCCCTCAAGAAGTGAAACCTAGCTTCGATATGTTTACTTGTTTCATGCATAACCGAATTCTTCTCCAGATTTATAGCTGACTTGCTGTCGATTTGCAACACCAGTGGTTTCTTCACTTCGACAGTCATTTCTTCAAGTACTAATTAGATCCAAATTGCTTGACAAGCAACATATGATCCTGTTATATATTCAGCTTCGCAAGATGACAATGCTACCATAAGTTGCTTCTTCGAATACCATGATATTGGGAAACCAAATACTTGAAAGAAATATCCAGTTGTGCTTCTTCGATCTTCCTTATCTCCACACCAATCAACATCTGAAAAACAATTAACTATTGCTTCTTTATCTTCATAATTTCTCCGAAATAGTATTCCACAGTTTATCGAACCCTTCAGATATCTGCTTACTAATCCGACAGCGAAACCTATATCAGGTTGACTGTTGCATAAATACCTCAGAGATCCCACAATTTGCTTGAACAAAGTTACATCAATTTTTTCTTCCTCTCCATTTTCTCCAACTTCACATTTGGTTCGACAGGTGAGGATGCAGGATTCGAATCATTCATTATGAATCTCTTGAGTATCTCTTTGACATACTTCCTTTGATGTAGCACCATACCTTGCTTTGTCATTTGAAATTCCATGCCTAAGAAATAAGACAATTTTCCCATATCCTTCCTCATCAGCTCTTTGAACTTCGACAAGTTCTTCAAGCTATTTCCAGTCACTAGCAAGTCATCAACATATAAGTAGATGATTGTTATATCTTGTGCTACAACCTGAACATAGACACCATACTCTGATTTGCATTTAACAAATCCCAATTCGACTAAGTGTGAGTCAATTTTCTTATTCCATGCCCTAGGTGCCTTATTGAGACCATAGAGAGCTTTATGTAACTTATATACTTTACTTGCTTCCTTCTGAATCACAAACCCAAGAGGTTGTGTGACATAAACCTCTTCTTCTAAAGAACCTTCAAAAATGTTGATTTCACATCTAAATGAAATGTCGACCAACCTTGATTGCATGCCAATGCTAATACTAGTCGAACAGTCTCCAATATTGCTACTGGAGCAAATACTTCAGAGTAATCAAGTCATTCTCTTTAAAGAAACCCTTAAGCTACTAATCTTGCTTTATGTCTTGCTATTGAACCATCATCATTGTGTTTCAACTTGAACACCCACTTCACTTTGATAGCTTTTGTATGTGCTGGTAACCCCATGTGTTGTTTCTTTCGATTGCCTCTAACTCTTCGACCATAGCTAACTTCCACTTGTTACTCTTCAAAGTTTTGCTATAGTTGATTGGTTCAACACCTGAAAATAAAGCAAAATGAACTAATTCTCCATCTGGTGTTACTTCATCATCACCAGTTACTTCATAATCCTGAAGTCTTGTTGGAGGAACTCTAGTTCGTTGAGGTCTATGGCTTATTATAGCCACACCCTTTTCGACTTCGACATTGTCTAAAATATCACCATTTGCTTCATCTTCGACTTCAACTGGATTCTTATTAATTCCTTCGACTTTGACCCATCAATTTCTTTGTCGAAATTAGAGCTCATCAGTGGTTTGTTAATTGAATTACTAGAGTTCAAATTCCAGGCAGAATTTTCATCAATTACAATATATCTACTCAACACAATCTTCTCATTAACTGGATTGAAAAGCATGTATGCACCAGTTGTATGATATCCTACCAGAATCATAGGTTCACTCTTGCCATCAAGCTTCCTTCTTCTTGCATCAAGAATATGCTTATAACACATAGAGCCAAACACCTTCAAATGTCTTATTGATGGTAGTTTGCCACTCCATACTTCTTCAGGAATCTTGTTCTTCAATATCTTGGTAGGGCACCTGTTCAAAATATAAACTGCAGTCGAAAAAACTTCTATGGATCTTGCCATATCTAATATAGTTCTGTTTCTTCTTTCAGCAATTCCATTATGTTGAGGCGTATAAGGAGCATTTACCTCATGATAAACACCATGTTCTACATATAATTTCTCAAACATCTTCAAAGTGTACTCGCCACCTCCATCTGTTCACATAACTTTGATCCTTTTCTCACTCTAGTTTTCGACAAGTATCTTGAATCTCTTAAAGATTTCAAATACTTCATCCTTTCTCTGGATCACATAGATCCATAACTTTCGACTGAACTCATCAACAAACGAAACAAAACATCTATTTCCACTAATGGTATGTTCTTCGAATGGACCACATACATCGGAATGTACCACTTCGAGAATGTAGGATGATCTCATTGGCATAGTCGAAATGAAAGAATTTATGGATTGCTTTCCGACTAAACAACCCTCACAAAGTTTTTCAGGCATCTCAAGACTTGGAATTCCAGTAATCATATCTTGAGTAATCAGTTGATTAAGGGATCAAAAATTCAAATGTCCAAACCTCAAATTCCATAACCAACTATCCTTGTGGTCGACAACAGTTTTTAAACATTGAATTTTTGTCGAACTGATCATAGTCTTAAATGTCCTGTTCTTCGACATCAGAGATTTTAAGACCAAATTGTTCTTGGTGTCGAACATTTTCAAAGCTCCATCTTTCATAACAACTGAGAAACCTTTTTCGACCAGTTCTCCAACACTTAGCAAGTTTCACTTCATTCCAGGTACATAGAGCACATCTTTAATCATAGTTTTCCCTCCATTACACATTTGATCATGTTGCTAGTACCTTCTGCTTGCAACGAACTATTATCAGCAAGTTTTACCTTGCTCTTCTTTGACTTGTCATGGTCTCCTAACCACTCATTTCAACCAGTCATGTGATTCGAGCAGCCTGAGTCGAGGAACCAGATCTTGGATTTGACATGGTTATGAGCAACTACAGCCATAACCACCATACCACCTTCAGAATCATCTGAATCTTGGCGTGCAAGGTCCGCTCCTTTGTCCTTGCCCTTCGATCCCTTGTCTTTTCTGTACCAATAATTTTTGGCTACGTGGCCACACTTTTCACGTTACAAAACTGCACACTCTTTTTATCTTCTTGTCCTTTCGATAGTTTCCTCCTCTTTTCGAGGATTCATAATTTCTATCTTCAACCTTATTCTTGTGGAAATTTGACCAAGGCTTCTTGCCCTGAGACTTGTCGAACTTGCTTTGAATTTGTTGGAGCCACCATCCTTTCTCCATGACTGAGCTTGCAGAGCCTGTATCGAGTCTTGAACTCCTTTTATGTCGACAATCCTCATCTCACGCGCCTTCAACGAACCAACCAAATCTTCCACTTTAGTGATTTCAAGTTTGTTGGATTCTTGAATAGCTACAATAACATGATCAAAGTGAGAGGTCAATGTTCTCATTACCTTCTCAACTATCATCTTATTAGTTATGGTTTCACCACAACTCTTCATGAGATGGACGATTTTCTGAACCTTCGACACATATTGTGTAACTTTTTCATCTTCTCCCATTGACAACAATTCATACTGTCGACGCAAGGTTTGTAACTTGACAACCTTGACTTTCTCACCTCTTTCATAATATTTCACCAAAATATCCCATGCCTCCTTCACTATTTTAGCATGAGAGATTTTTTCGAAATTAGCAGCATCAACAACCGTTTGAATTCAATAAACAACCTTGAAATCTTTCTTCTTGACTTCATTGTGAGTTTTTTTTTCTCTGTGCTTCGGTTGCATCTGCAGCCAACGCAGGAACGCCGTCAGTAACCACCTCTAAGATTTTATGGAAGCCAAACAAGGATTGCATCTGTTTTTTCCATCGAATCCAATAACAAGACTGAGACTCAACCCACTCTTTATATGACTCAACGAGTTGCAACCATCTTATGGACTATGGATATGATTGAGTTCTTCCTATGGCGACCTTTTACCTTCTTCCCACAACTACCATCCATATAGTATGAGTAATGCTATTCATACACCAAAATCCTACACCAATACTTACATCAAAGACTATTCATCGTATTTATACGGTGAACATTGTTTTTTAATAAAAAAAATATATTTATGAACAGTCGTATATTATTGTAATAATATTTTTTTGATAGTAAAATAAAATTGGTTAATGAAATATAAAAAAATGGTTAATGAAATGATAAAGTTGGTTAATAAATGACTAAATATTAAAAATAATTTAGTAGCACTTCTATCAGAAGTTGCTTTGGTGCTTCTATCAGAGGTTGCGTTAGCATGCTTCCTTCAGAAGTTGCTTTCACGTGCTTGACCAGAAGTTCTATTCTTCATTAGAACTTCTAATACTTCATGATCTTCTGTAAGCCTTGTTGAACACATCTTCTATCAAGGATTTGCATATGGTGCTTCTATTAGAGTTTGTATTTCAATCTTCACTCAGAAGTTTTCTTTACAACGTGCGTGTTCTAGAAGTTCTTCCTTAGAACTTCTAAATTCATCTTCTGCTCAACATTGTATAATGTTCCATTTTAAGCGCTTGAGTCAGAATAATTTTTTATTAACCAACTTCATCATTTCATTAACTAATTTTTTATATTTCATTAACCAATTTTATTTTAATATTAAAAAATATAATTTTTTTTATATAAAAAAATCATTATAATAATATATTACTGTTCATAAATATATTTTTTTATTAAAAAACACTATTCACCGTATAAATACGATGAATAATGTTTGACATAAATATTGGTGTATGAATAACATTATTATATATATATATATATATATATATATATATATATATATATATATATATATATATATATATATATATATATATATAAATATGATTGTTTTTAAAATAAGAGATAGGAGGATTGAATTAAGACCATTGAATTTGATAAATAATCTTGATGAACATTTATTGTTATGACTTCATCAAGATCAATTATCGAATCCAAGGATCTTGATTCAATCCTCCTATTTCCTATTTAAAAATACTTACTACTTGATATATATATATATATATATATATATATATATATATATATATATATATATATATATATATATATATATATATATATATATAGAGAGAGAGAGAGAGAGAGAGAGAGAGAGTGTGAATAATATATAAAACAAAAAGATGGAAAAAAGAAGAGGGAGACTAGGGCAAGACTCTCTAAAGAAGAAACGAACCTAAAGAAAGACAAATCAAACATATTCTTTATAAAATATGTCCTTAAAAAAAATCTGGTATAAAGCTAAAACTAATTGAATCAGACACCGTAAGACCTATGTTAGCTAGGGAGTCAGCATAACTATTCTATTCTCTAAAGATGAGAGAAACAATAAAAGACATCTTTAAAGTGATATGTACACAATTAATCCTCCTATTCTAGATGCACCAAGGGACCGAAGAATGATGTTTGAAAGCCTGAACAATCGCTATCGAATCAGATTCCAGCCAAAGCTTGTGCCAACTCCTCATCTCATTGGCGAACTCAATTGCTTACATAGTACCTGAGAGTTCAGCAATGAGAGAAGTAGAAGTGCCTAAAAAGGAAGCAAAAGCACCAAGGAAACACCCATCCAAATCTCTAGCAATCCCATTACATGCTGAGGGACCAGGATTCCTCGAAGACGCACCACCGCAATTGAATTTTATCCAGCTAAATAAATGAGGCTTCCAAATAACTTCAATAATTTTAGAGATGTTCAGAGGCGGAATATCAACCTTGAACGACTTGAGAAACACAAAATCTTGAATATTAACCATAGAGGACACTACAAAATTTGAGTCGGCCAAAGAGACCGCAAAAAGAGATAGAGTATGAAACCAGAATGAAGCAATCCTGAAATTTGACCTTATTACGAGCGATCCATATTGCATTGCAAACATAGATGAAGGCAACATTAAAAACTACCCTACATCTATCCGACAAACTTCTAGATTAAAGATTCCAAATATCCTCCCAGTCAAGAATTTGATAATGAAGTTGTAACTTGGAAATACACCACTTCCAAATCTTCGAAGCATAAACACAGTCAAAGAAAATGTGAAAAGAATTTTCTTTAAATTTCTTGCAAAAGCTACATTGAGATGTGAAAAAGAAAGCTCTTCTTTTTTCATAAATAGAGAATATCAATTTTTATTCCAACTTAAGAACACCCCTCAAAATAGTCGCCACAATCAAGCATTTTTTTTTTGTAGTGTGTCGAAACTCAAAACATTATTTCCGTTTCTTTTTACACTTGAATTTTTCAAAAATTTAGTTTTTTTTTTATTTTAAAATTTTAAAGAATTATTTGAACTTCTCTTTATTTGAAAAAATGTTTTGAGTTGTCAAACGATTATTATTAAATTATCTTGGAGAGTTATTTTAATTTTTTCTTATTTGAGAAATTATTTTAACTGGTATTTAGACCATCAGATGATACATTTTTAGACTAATATAAATTATAATTGTACAATATGAAACATTTTATCTTAGACAATTGATACAATACGACAAAAAATATTAAAGAAAGTGACTTAATCCACGACTCAATTCCATTTTCTTTGATGGCAGTTTTAATAATGTTTCAGAATGCCCCAATGAATGTTGGGCCAACCGCATACTCACCGTCCATGGGCCTTATGTCAGACTAGTATAGCGAGGGGTCCCCGAAGGGTGCTATGTGCTCGTTAAACCCCCATCACAGACATGCTTCATTACTTCTGCTCGACGATCGTCGAGTTGATGACCAGGATCTCATCTGCAACGCCTATGTCTGTTAGCTCCCCTTTGGTCGACACAACAACTAGTTTCGGGAAGTATCGCTCGGTTTGACCAAATCATCTTGGTTACATATTTTCACAGGCCCACTATTCGCTCTAATAATCCTAATAACTTTTTTGTACCTCTTTGAGCACTTTCTTACTTTAGCATCAGAGTGTCTTGCAGGTACATCACCCCTTCTCCATCAACAAACCTTCATCATTCTGATCATCTCAAATTCTAATCAAATAACAACGAGTATACATCTCATATGGCTTTTTTCTTCTTCTGAAAAATTGATTATTATTGCATTGTATATTCAGTTTAAACCTTTGGGGTAAGTAAAAAGGTTATCCAATCTACTTATGATGAATAGACATAATCAACAATTAGTCAGTGATTATTCAGAAAGCAATAAAATTAGTGAATTAAATTACATTTTGCAAACAACCTTTGCCTCTTCCTTAAAGCTAATAAGGTTTTGAAAGACATAACCTTATTATCCTTTTGGATCATATGGTAAATCACTATTGAAGAGTAATTCAATATTCAGAAGATGTTGTTAATCAGAAGTTGTGATGCTCTGATGTTGTTATTCAGAAGCTGTTGTTAATCAGAAGTTCTGATGTTCTGAGGTTGATTAGCTAGAAGTTGTTGTTAGTCAGAAGCAGAAGCTTCAGAGGTTGTGTCCAGAAGTATGTTTAACTTCTGGGTTCTTTAGTGTAGCTGTTAAGGTTAATTTTAAGGGTACTTTAATATTTCCTAGTTTGTACTGTTTGCTTAGTTATTAAGTTTACTTTATTAGGGCCTATGTGACAATTCTATCATTGTATAAATAGACTAGTAGTAGATGTCATTTATAACAACAATCATTATTTCTTTCTCCTTTGTGTAGCCGTCATTCTCTCATTATTCTCCCATTATTCCTATCATCTTTGATTCTTGTACACCAACAATAACCTCTTTCTACTAATTAGAGACTATGAGCACGTTTGTTTTAGTTTTAAAAATATAAATTTTTCTTTGTATTTTTAAAATTGTTTTTTAAAATATTATTATTATTTTTTTTAAATTAAAAGACTAAGTTTTGTAATTTTTAAAATAATTGTATTTTAAAAATATTTTTTATTAAAAAACTATTTGAAATAACTTTTAATTTTTTGAAATTTTAATATAACAAAATTCAATAAAATAATTAAATATTTAAAATAATATTTTAAGAATAACTATTTAAATTAACTTTTCATTTGAAATTTTTATAAAACAAATTTTATAAAAAAATTTCTACACAAAATTATATTACACTATAAAAATCATTTTAAAATAAAATTAAAACAAACCGTCCCTATAAATTTAAATTCGGTCCTAAACTCTAAAATTATAGAATATGTAAATTATATTAGCATTTGATGGTGTAGTTTGATATTTTGCCCCCGACCTTTCCAATGCTATAATAGAAACTCAGAATATCTAAAACCAGTTAACTCTTCCTCCTTCTCTTCTCTTGAAGAGAAAAAATAAGTTTACACAACTAATAAGAGATTAAATCATGAAAATTCTTGCATTAATTCTCACATTCTCCATCATGTTTTTCTTCTCTCAGACAACACCAACATTTATCACTCAACCTCAAATGAATCAATCTTTCATCCACCTACAAGTAAAGTTTCCGTCTATACATGAATGTTTTTATTTTTTATTTCATACATGCATGAATGTTTTATAATATCTATATGAATATGTTAATAACAGAATGAAACTAGAAAGAGTACTGGTAGCTGCAATTACAAAGTTAATATAAAGACAAGCTGCAATTCTCCACCACATACAACAGATGAAATCAGTATCTTATTTGGAGACAATAATGCTTCCGAGGTTCCTTTCTCTTTCTCTTTTGTCGACTCAATAATGGATCGAGTACACAGTATTGAATCGGTTATATTGATCTAAACATGTTTTTAATTGTAGGTTTATGTTCCAAGACTGGATGATCCTGATTCGGGGTCAACATTCGAACAATGCACCACGATTGAATTTGAGATATTGGGACCATGTATTGGAAAAATATGCAGAATGTATTTATTTAGAAATGGAACAGATGGTTGGATACCAGAGAGTGTTACTGCATATCATAATGATTACCCTCCTGTCATATTTAACTACAATGTTGATATTCCTCAAGATGCTGGCTATGGCTACAATAATTGTAATAGTAAGGTTTAGTGTAAATATTTCTAAGAAATACTACGAGTCTTTCTTTTGTTTCGCCTGAGATACGTTTATTGTTTTTTATTATATGGTTGTTTTCTCTGATAAGTGTTTTATGTACACGAGTAAGTTATTTCTGACTTTGTGGTATGATTTAAGTCTTGGGCATACAACAATGTTAAATTTTTTGAGAGAGAATTCTGTCCTCTATTAAGATCTTCTCTAATTTGAGAGATTAGTCATTGCACTTGCGCATTATCAAATATTATGGTCAAGTGTTAAAAGATTATGGTCAAAGATTGTGATTGAATAAAGTCATAATTTGTTGATTAAAGAAATCATGTGACAAAAAAATCATGTGAGAAAGAAATCATGTGAGTCAAAGAAATTATATGGTCAAGGAAATTATATGGTTAAAGAAATCATGTGGATCAAAGTAATCATGTGGTTCAAAGATATCATTGTGTCAAAGAATGCATGTGAACACCCATGGTTTTGTACCCATGGTTTTGTGAATCTTCCATGGTTTTGTAAAGATAATCACCTATAAATAGAGGTGCATTTCTCATTTGTACAACACCACATAAATAACATTACAACATAGTAACTAAGAAGAAAAATAAGAGAGAAAAGAAAATATTGTATTCTCTTGTAAGATTCTTTTAGTGAGTGTTCTCCTATTATAAGAGAGAGTGTAATTTGTTCTCTCCTTGTATTTAGAGAGAAGTGTTGTAATTTTTTCCACTTAGTGAAAATCTTTTCTACCGGTGCCCGTGGTTTTTTCCTTATTTGTTGAGGGTTTCCATGTAAATATTGTCTGTCAATTTCTACTTAATCTCTTATTTTAAGTTGCGTGATATTTATCTTGCTACTCTGGTACCCAACAGTGGTATCAGAGCTATTGGTGTTGGTTCCTATTTCCGATGCAGTATACGATTATTATTCACACGTGTGGTTGTATACTTTTGTAGTGATTGTTAACGTATACTAGATTTAATCTAGTGTGCGATAAAAAATACAATACTACTCACGTATACTGTGCTATTCACGGTGAAATTATGTAAACTTGTTCAGTAAAAAAATGGCAGCAAAATTTGAGATTGAGAAATTCAGTGGGGGTAATTTCTCCCTGTGGAAATTGAAGATGAAGGCGATCATGAGGAAGGATAATTGCTTACCGACAATTGAAATTAGACCTGCAGATATAACTGATGAAAGGTGGAAAGAGATGGGTGACAATGTTGTTGCCAATTTGCACTTAGCAATGGCAGATTCAGTTTTGTCCATTATTGCATAAAAGAAAACTGCAAAGGAGATATGAGATACTCTAATTCAACTCTATGAGGTCAAGTCACTTCATAACATAATTTTCTTAAAAAGAAGACTCTACACTCTTCGAATGAGTGAATCCACTTCGGTGTCGGATCACATCAACAATTTGAACATATTACTTGCTCAACAATCTGCATCAGATTTCACAATAGTGGAAAATAATATTAACTCATCATCAATCCACTTCGGTGTCGGATCACATCAACAATTTGAACATATTACTTGCTCATCAATATTACAAACAATAATATTATTGACCGTCTATCCTTTAATGATGTCGTTGGAGCTGTTCTTGAAGAAGAATCTAGGCGTAGAAATAAGGAAGATCGACGTGAAAGCTCAAAATAAATAGAAGCTTTGACAATAACGAGAGGTAGATCAACGGTACGTGGTCCCAATGGGACTCAAAACCATGGTAGATCAAAATCTCGAAGAAGGATAAACCTCAAATGCTACAATTGTGGCAGGAGAGGACACTTGAAGAAAGAATGTTGTATCAACAAGAAAAATAGTGAGAAGTCTTCTGAAGCAAGTACATCTCAAGGATGTATTGCCAGTACCACTGATAATGGAGAAATACTTTACAGCGAAGCAACAATAAGTACCAATGGTGAAAATCAACTCATTGATGGCTGGATAGTAGATTCAGGAGAAACATGGCACATGACTCCACGATGAGACTGGTTTTGCACTTATGAACCTATCTTGGAAGGACATGTATTGATGGGGAATGGCCATGCTTTGGAAATTGGTGGAGTTGGTACTATTAAAATAAAAATGTATGATGTTAGTGTCCGCACACTTCAAGGGGTACGACATGTGAAAGGATTGATGAAGAATTAGTTGTTTATTGGGCAACTAGATGACCTCGGATGCAAGGCCCATGTTCAAGGTGGAATCTTGAAAGTGGTGAAAGGTTCACTATTAGTGATGAAAGCAGAGAAGGTTGCTGCAAATCTATACATGCTTTTGGGAGATATTTTGAAAATGGAAGATGCGCTAGTCGTAGCTGGAAGTCAGGAAGAAACAAAGATGATATGGCATCGCAGATTAGACCATATGTCAGAACAAGGCTTGAAAGTTCTTGCAGAACATAATCTCATACCCGGGCTCAAGTCGGTAAATTTACCTTTCTGCAAGCATTGTGTGATAAGCAAGCAACATAGACTAAAGTTTTCTAAATCAAATACATACTAGACTTGATTGATGTGTGGGAGTCACCAAAAATGTCCATTGGAGGAGTAAAATATTTTGTATTATTCATTGATGATTATTCTAGGAGACTATGGGTGTACCCAATCAAGAAGAAGTCAGATGTATATTCAGTATTCATGGAGTTCAAAGCACAAGCGGAACTTGAAAATGGGAAAAGAATTAAGTGCTTGAGGACAAATAATGGAGGAGAATATACATATGGTGATTTCTTGACATTCTGCAAGCAATAAGGTATTAAACTACAGTTTACTGTTGCTCATACACCTCAGCAGAATGAAGTAGCAAAGCGGATGAATAGAACTCTCCTAGAGATGACGAGAGCTATGCTGAAAACAATAGGATTGGCAAAGTCTTTCTGGGCAGAAGCTGTCAAAATTGCTTGTTAAGCGATAAATCAATCGCCATCAACTGCAATTGTTTTAAAGACACCAATGGAGATGTCGAAGGGAAAATCAGGTGATTATTCTTCTTTGCATGTATTTGGATGTCCTGCGTATGTGATGTACAACTACCAAGAAAGAATAAAGCTGGATCCAAAATCCAGGAAATGCATATTCTTGGGTTATGCTGACAATGTGAAGGGGTATCGTGTGTGGGATCCCGCTGCCCGTAAGATTATTGTTAGCAGAGATGTAATCTTTGTAGAAAATGAACTACAAAAGGAGCACAAAGATGACAACACTATAAATGAGACTACTACAGTGGAGATGGAGGAAAAGTCAGGAGAAAATTATTCTTATGAAGAAGAGGCAGAGCCCGAAGAACAAGAACCAAATAAGGTCAATAATGAAGATCCCAGAAGAATAAAACGTCAGATAAGAAAACTATTATGGCACTCAGAATATGTGATGGCAAGTCATGATTCATATTGTCTTTTATCAGAAGATGGATAACCATCAACCTTTCATGAGGCATTAAATGGTTCAGATGCTTCTATGTGGATGTCAGCAATGCAGGAGAAAATTGAAGCCTTACATAGAAATAACACATGGGAACTTATTGAACTTCCTAAAGGTCAAAAATCCATCGACAATAAATGGGTGTTCAAAATTAAGCGAGATGGCAACTATCAGGTGGAACGATATCGTGCAAGATTGGTGGTCAAAGGATATGCTCAAAAAGAAGGTATTGATTTCAATGAAATATTTTCTCTAGTGGTAAGACTCACCACAATCAGAGTGGTCTTGGCAATGTGTGCAACATTTGATCTACATCTTGAGCATCTTGATGTAAAGACTACATTTCTTCATGGAGAACTTGAAGAGGAAATATATATGCTCCAACCTGGAGGCGTTGAATAACAAGGAAAAGAAAACTTGGTTTGTAGGTTGACCAAATCTCTATACGGTTTAAAGGAGGCGCCAAGGTGTTGGTACAAGATATTTGATTCCTTCATCATGAGCCTTGGATACAACATATTAAGTTCATACCATTGTACGTACTACAAATATTTGATGATAATAATGATTTTATAATTTCGTTGTTGTATGTGGATGACTGTTAAGGACCAAATTGTACTAATTTTCATACATTTTTATTGGTCCTTTTAACCAAGTTTTATTTAATTTTTATTCTTTTATTCACACAATTCATAAACATGCAATTATTCTTGTTTTATTTTTAGTAGAATAGATATTTCACCTCAATTGTTAGTTTTGTAGCATTTTAGAGAAAAAGAATTACTTGGATTCATGTGAAGTTGGAAGAAGCAACCAAGTCAAAGCAAGATCAAGATAAGACAAAGGGAGGCCAGGAAAAGGCAAAGGGAGCATAAAGCAGCTCAGTTCGCGCTGCGTCCTGTTGTGGCGCCGCGAACCTCATTTACCTTAGTTCGCGTCGCGTTCATGGTTGGCGCCGCGAACTGTGCTTCATCAGCACTCCTGTTTTGAAATGATTAGAAGTGTCTTGGGGTCATCCGTCTTGGGGTAACGTGAAAGTTTACTTTTAGTTACTTTTTGGGCCAAGAGAAATGGGTGGTTGCATGTAAAAGGTCATATCATTTGCAATCATGACTTAGGAAAAAGAAAAACAAAGAGAGAGAAAAGAAAAGAAGAAAATATAGTTTTGGGGGTGGTTGATTATTACCATCAATATGATTTTTATCAAGTAGAGATATAGAACTTTGGGGAAGAACACTCAAGTTTCTTTGATGTCAACAATGGTGATGAGAAGCTAATTTCCAATTTTGTCAAGATTAAGGTAGTAACTATTCCAAATCCATTATGTAATTCTTGTAAATCTTTGTATGTGAACAATTTGAGGTTGAATGTAGAGGAAATCTTGTGTGGTTTATTGAATATGTCAAATTAAATTATTGTTGAAAAAGATAATTTAATTTATGTTCTTCAAGCATTTTCTCAAGTAAGAATTGGATTGTAGAAATAGATTTATTTCTTGCTTTTCTTTTATATCAAATACTAAGGATTGTTAGATTAATATTTTGGATGAAGAAATTATCTAAAGAATTAATTTAATGAATATCACAATATCATTTAGACATAAATGTTATTGAGAGGATATTATATTATGTTCAAACAAATTGAGTTCACATACTAGTTATAAGACAATATATGGAAATGGAATAGTGAAACCAAATCTTGACAAAGTCTTTTTAATTTGATAAAAACTATATTTTTTGTGTTTTCATTTTATGTCACAAGTGAATGATAAATTTCCAAACATAAACAAACCATTTTCAATTTGTAAACTTAAAGCGATTGTAACTATAGAACGGCGGTAATATCACCCAATCTCTGTGGATACGATATAACAATATTTGCCGGAAATATACTTTTCAACAAATTGGCGCCGTTGCCGGGGATTGGCGTTTGATATTACAAGCATTCCAATAGTTCATTGTTTTAAGTTTTTTTACTTTATTAATATCTCTTGTGTTTCACTTGGTTTGCTAGTTTTGTAGAATTTTTGTGTATGCGGGAAAAAGCTACCGAAGAACAATTTCCATTCAATTCCGAAATTGAAAGGACGATTCGGAAGCTCAATAGCAAAACACGAAGAAGAAGAAAATTGGCCGAAGAGAGGAGACTAAGAGAAGAAGCATCTATTTCTTCAACAAATCAAATTAAGAAAGTAGGTGCCAACACTTTCGAAGGAAACATGGCGGGTGAAGTTCGTACCGAAATGTCCGTAAATAGTCCAAGGCGCACCGCTCAATTTGCTCGTAATGCTCAAGGTGGAAGGAACACAGAGATGAAGACCGGAATCCTTCAACTACTTTATGCAAGTCCGTTCACCGGAATGGACCATGAAGACCCTTTCACGCATCTCACCAAATTTTATGAGATTGCGGGTGCAACGGGGGTAGATGAAGCGGGTGAGGAGGCACTATTCAAGAGATTGTTTCCACATTCCTTAATTGGAAAAGCTAAAGAGTGGTATCTCGATCAATTACCAAGAGTGATGACGGATTGGAATTTATTAGAAGAAAATTTCTTAGAAAGGTATTTTCCACAATCCCGATTCATGGAGGCCAAAACGGCAATTGCAGTATTCACTCAAGGAGGCAACGAGTCTCTAAATGAGGCTTGGGAAAGATTCAAGTCTATGTTAAGAAAGTGCAAAGGTCATGGTTTTGATGAGCTCACTCAAATCCATATATTCCGAAATGGACTCCAACCGGTGCACAAAACACTTTTAGATGCTACCGCAAGGGGTTCTTTGATGTCTAAAAGTGCGGAAGATGCTATAGTGATTATTGATCGAATGACACTTAATGATCTTCAAAGTCGACATGATCAAAACCCTCCACAAAGGAAATCGGGTGTTCTTGAATTAAACACCAATGATGCCATTCTTGCTCAAAACAAGCTACTTTCACAACAAGTGGAGTTACTTAATCAACAAATGTCCAAACTTCCACAACAAATGAAGGAAATGCAAGGAGATCAAATTAAGCATCAAGTGGCATGTTGTGAACTTTGTCAAGGTGATCATCCTACCGGTTATTGTCCACCTCCCGAAGGCGAAGAAGTGAATTATGTGAACAATCAAAATCAAGGCTACCAAAGGCAACCTCCACATCACAATAACTCTTATCAAAGAAATAGCCAAGGCTACCAACCATCAAGATTAAACAATCAACATTATCAACATCAAAGTCCATACCAAAGCACAAATGCTCAAGGCCAACAATCTCAAGGCGGAAGCTCAAAATTGGAAGAAACCCTCAACCAATTTATGCAAGTTTCTATGGAGAATCAAAAAAGCAATGTGGCTGCCATAAAGAATTTAGAGAATCAAGTGGGACAGCTTGCTAAGCAATTAGCCGAGCAACAAATGGGACCATCCTTTTCCGCCAATACTCACACCAAACCGAAGGAGCATTGCAAGGCAATTGTTACTAGAAGCGGTAAAGGGGTGAACAAAGGAATAAGTGATGAAATTGTAGTTGAGGATGATAATGAAGTGATGAATGAAAATAAGGATGATGAAGAAGTAGTGGGTGAAAAAGAGGAGTTAGAAAAAAAGGAGGATGACTTAGTTGAAAAAGAAAAAGAAGATGAGGAAAAAATGAGAAAAATACAAGGAGAAATAAGAGAGGAGATAAAGGAGTGAGCAAAATTCCCCTCCAACACCTACCATATCCACATGCACCATCAAATAAGGAAAATGCAAGGCATTATGCTAGGTTTATGGATATATTTAAGCAACTTCAAATAAATATTCCATTTGCCGAAGCATTGGAGCAAATGCCAAAATATGATAAGTTCATGAAGGACATCCTCACCAAGAAAAAGAGATATGAGGATAATGAAACAATTTTGCTTGACGCCCGTTGTAGTGCCATAATCCAAAGAACTCTCCCAAGAAAGGAAGCTGATCTGGGACGAGTTATCCTACCGGTAACTATTGGGGATACTTACATTGGAAATGGTTTAATTGATATGGGGTCTAGCATAAATTTGATTCCTTTATCCATTATCAAAAGATTGGGGAACATTGAGATGAAAGCTACTAGGATGACTTTGCAACTAGCCGATAAATCTACCACTTCACCATATGGGGTTGCTCAAGACATGTTAGTGAAAGTAGACAAATTCTTGTTTTCGGTTGATTTTGTGGTAGTTGATATGGATGATGATTGACATTGATGATGGGCTTATGAAAGTAAGGGTACAAGATGAAGAGGTGACTTTTAATCTTTTTGAAGCCATGAAGCATCCCAAAGACAAGCATGATATTTTCCAAATCGATGCCATCGAAGAAGAAATAATGGGAGTTGTAAATCAAGTTCATATTTCTAGTCCATTAGAAAGATCTCTCATTGGAGCTCACACCATTTCATCCGAAAATGAAGACAAAGAGATTGAGGCAATCTTGGGTGAATTGGAAGCTTGTAAAGAAATCGATCATAAGGAGGAGAAAATGGAAGATTTGCATGAGAACAAGGAAATTGAAGAGGTGAAGTTAGAACTAAAGATGTTGCCCGCACATTTAAAGTATGTCTTTCTTGGTGATAATGCCACAAAACCGGTGATCATTAGCAGCACTCTATCACCGAAGGAGGAACACAAGTTAATTCAAGTCCTAAAGAAGAATGAAGGGGCATTAGGTTGGGTGCTGTCCGATATAAAGGGAATTAGTCCAGCCTATTACATGCACAAGATAATGATGGAAGATGATTTCAAACCCGTAGCACAACCCCAAAGACGTTTGAATCCATCAATGAAGGAAGTAGTGCGAAAAGAAGTGGTGAATTTACTAGAGGCCGGGATGATTTATCCTATTTCCGACAGTGAATGGGTGAGTCCGGTACAGGTGGTTCCGAAAAAAGGTGGTATGACGGTTATCCGTAATGACAAGAATGAATTAATCCCAACAAGAACGGTAACCGGGTGGAGAATGTGTATCGACTATAGGAGGTTGAATCAAGCAACAAGAAAAGATCATTTTCCGCTACCCTTCATGGATCAAATGTTGGAAAGGTTAGCCGGTAAAAATTTCTATTGTTTCTTGGATGGCTATTCGGGATACAATCAAATATCGGTGAATCCGGCGGATCATGAAAAAACAGCCTTTACTTGTCCTTTTGGTGTTTTTGCTTATCGAAGGATGCCATTCGGGTTATGTAATGCACCAGCAACATTTCAACGGTGTATGCAAGCGATTTTCGCCGACTTGATTGAAGAATACATCGAAGTGTTTATGGATGATTTTTCCGTATATGGTGCATCTTTTGATCTATGTTTGAAAAATCTGGATGTGGTGTTGGAGAGATGTGTTGAGGTAAACCTTGTGCTCAATTGGGAGAAGTGTAATTTCATGGTTACCGAAGGTGTAGTCCTTGGTCATAAAATTTCCTCAAAGGGTCTTGAAGTGGATAAAGCTAAAGTTGAAGTAATCGAAAAACTGCCCCCACCAATCAACGTCAAGGGAGTGAGAAGCTTTCTTGGCCACGCGGGATTTTATAGAAGGTTCATCAAGGATTTTTCTAAGATAGCTAAACCTTTGAGTAATTTACTCAACAAAGGTACGCAATTTAATTTTGATGAGTCGTGTCTAAAAGCTTTTCATGAGTTGAAAGAAAAGTTGATCACTACACCCGTAATCGTTGCACCTAATTGGAAACTTGATTTTGAACTTATGTGTGATGCAAGCGATTATGCAGTTGGTGCTGTTTTGGGTCAAAGAAAAGCAAAAGTTTTTCATGCTATACATTATGCTAGTAAGGTCTTAAATGAGGCACAAATCAATTACGCAACAATCGAAAAAGAATTACTAGCTATAGTATATGCATTGGAAAAATTTAGAGCTTATTTGATCGGTTCTAGAGTTGTAATTTACACTGACCATTCGGCTATCAAGTATTTGTTAACCAAAACGGATTCCAAACAAAGATTAATCCGTTGGTTTCTATTGTTACAAGAATTTGACTTGGAAATCCGGGATAAAAAAGGTTCTGAAAATTTGGTAGCGGATCACTTGTCCCGATTGGTCAATGTAGAAGTTACAAAGAAAGAAACGGAAGTTAGGGAGGAATTTCTGGATGAGAAACTTTATGCGATACAAGTGAGGCCTTGGTTTGCTGATTTTTCTAATTATAAAGCAACCGGGTTAATATCGGAAGACCTCACTAGTAACCAAAAGAAGAAATTCTTGTCGGATGTCAAGCAATATGTTTGGGATGATCCATACTTATTCAAAGTAGGTGTGGACAACATATTGAGACGGTGTGTAACAACCGAAGAGTCCAAAGACATTCTTTGGCATTGTCACAACTCTCCTTACGGAGGACACTATAGCGGTTTGCGGATAGCCACTAAAGTCCTACAATCGGGATTTTATTGGCCGTCGCTATTCAAAGATGCTCATGAGCATTCAAAAAGTTGTGACCAATGCCAAAGAAGTGGTGGAATAGGTAAACGAGATGAAATGCCCCTAACCAATATGTTAGAAGTTGAAGTCTTTGATTGTTGGGGCATTGATTTCATTGGCCCGTTCCCCCCATCTTTTTCCAATGAATATATTCTGGTTGCAGTTGACTATGTATCAAAATGGGTGGAAGCGATTGCTTCACCCAAAGCTGATTCCAAAACGGTGATAAAATTTTTGAAGAAAAATATCTTTTCACGTTTTGGTATGCCAAGGGTGTTGGTAAGTGATGGTGGCTCGCATTTTTGCAATGCGCCGTTAGAAAAAGATTTGGAATATTATAGTGTCAAGCATAAAGTCACCACCCTTATCATCCCCAAGCAAATGGTCAAACCGAGGTATCTGACAGAGAAATCAAAAGAATTCTTGAGAAAACAGTCTCAAGTTCAAGAAAAGAGTGGTCCGCAAAATTGGATGAAGCATTATGGGCATACCGGACTGCATACAAAGCTCCCATCGGATTGACTCCATTCCAAATGGTCTACGGTAAGACTTGTCACCTCCCGGTGGAATTGGAACATAGAGCACTTTGGGCTCTCAAATTCCTAAACTTCGACCCTAATCTAGCCGGAGAAAAGCGCAAAGATCAACTTCATGAAGTTGAAGAGTTAAGGAACAATGGTTATCATTCAAACAAACTCTACAAAGAAAAAAAATAAAAGCATACCATGATGGTAAGATCAAGCTGAAGGAATTTCAAGTGGGGCAAATGGTGCTTTTATTCAATTCAAGACTCAAGCTTTTTCCGGGTAAATTGAAGTCGAAATGGTCGGGACCGTTTGTGATTAAAGAAGTAAGAAGTTATGGAGCTATTGTGGTGGAGGATCCTAAAACAAAAGCAAGCTGGACGGTAAATGGGCAGCGACTGAAAATTTACCAAGGTGGCAATTTCAACCGACAAGTGTGCGTCATTTCGCTCATTGAGCCGTGAAGCACCGATGAACCGTCGAGCTCGAACGACGTTAAACAAAGCGCTTGTTGGGAGGCAACCCAACGTAGTAAGTATATCTTTCATTCTTAAAGTAATTTTTAAGCTTTTGAGAGGCAATCCCTCTTCTGGTTAAGTTTGTGTTTAAAAATCAAAAATCTGCAGCATGTAAAAATTTTCAAAACAAGGTGCGCGGCGCGTGAATATGTTGGCGTCTTGAAGGAGCAGGCAGAAACTTTTGTTTTTAATTTTCTCATTCAGTACGCGCCGCGAACTGATTGGACAACAACTTTCCAGAATTAATTTTGCTTGATGCGCGTCGCGAACCCTTGCCATGACTACTGATTCGATTTTTCCTTTTACTTATTTAACTTAGTTCTTTTTGTAAACAACTTTCCCTCTTCTCTCACACACCAAATCACTTTTGCCCTTTCTTCTTATTTCAAGCAAACCATAATCACTTCCTCTCTAATTTCCTAACCTAAACGTAATCTCAATCAAGGTATGCAATTCCGAATCTCTTTTCCCTCTTTGATTTTCAAATTATAAAATTAGGATTGTTAGGGTTAGGGATTTCAATTGCATGTGTTAGGAAGTTAGGAATAGAGATTGTTAGAATGATTAAGGAATGGCAATAGGAGAATTTTCTGTCAATTTGGTTGTTAGAGTGAGATTTGAAGAGATGGCAGTTTGTGAAGCTTGCTGGTTTTCTTGGGGTTCGCCCAGGACGCGCTGTCATACCCCAAAATTTGCCCTCTTACTTCCAAAAACATTTCATACATCTATACTCAAGGATTCCTCAAGGGTTGATCAGACAAACCCTCTCCTAGACAATCAACCCAAACTAAGGTTTCGCAATTCTCAGATCAAGATGGATTTCCAGCATCTCCAATGGTCATCATTCCTCCTCATATGCTTCAAAGATTCTCCATGTCAAGTTTCAAGCCTCACAAGTCAAATTTCCTCAGACAATTGCTCAGATGGTTGAAAATCAGTTGTGTTGGACAAAAAGTCAACTGTGGTCAACATACAGTCAAACTTCCTGATTTTTGGTCAACATCCTCATTTTGAAGTCACATTCATCATTTGATCAAGGGTTGATCATGATTCATCAAGAAAACTCAAGATTTGATCAAAAGTCAAACTTTCCAAATTAGGGTTTTTAAATGAAAAGTCAACTGAACTTTGACTGAGCATAACTTCTTCATACTTTCTCATAAATTTTTCCACCACCTCTAATTTTGAAGGAAATTCAATTCTCTACAACTTCATGTCTCACAAGAATGTTCAAAAAATGCCTCATTTGGAAGGTATGGATCAAAACATTACAGGTCCTTTTCAAAGTCAACAAAAAGTCAACTTTTTATAATGAAAGTTTATTGAGCATGGAAACTCCAATTGAGATGAAACCAAAGAGGTTGTTTAGAGAACACCTGGAGCTTTCTAAAAAGTCTAAGAACACTTAAAAATGTGGAAAATTGAGCAAAATACACCTTGTACAAGTTGGGCATTTTTGGACAATTGCACAAAGAGAGATACTTCTCAAAATCCAATTTTTTCCAAATGGGCCTATAATTTTATGATCCAAACTTGATCATAATATTATTTGTGACCTATTGATGCCTTTCCACGACCACCTTTTATTTTTTTGATTTATTTTTGAATTTAAAAGCATTTAATTCAAATTTAAATTATATAAAATATGAAAACAAGGTATATTTTCAAATGGGTTGGATTTTTATCAAACTTGAGGTCCAAGATAGCCCATGCAACTTGCCAATTTCGTGCTAGCTCTCACATGGAAGAGAAAATCAAATTTTCAAAAGATTTGATTTGAAAGAGAATTTTTTTTGCATTAAAGAGGAGATCTTTTTCATTCTTTTTGCTCTAATTCCTCACTCTATAAATACTGATCACATTGCACAAGACCAAGGACGAAACCCTAGCCCATACAAGCAACCCTAAATTCCAAAAAAATTGTTCAAAGTTGTGAAATTCGAATCCTTATTTCCAGCAAGTTTCAAGAAGTTCTAAGCCTTCCATAGTGCTCCTGAGGTTCCTAGGGATCGATACCAATCCTTACTTGAAGCCCAGACTGCCCAGATCGTGCTCCATAGCTTGCTCCGATTTGGTATTTTCTTGAATTTCGATTTTCATTATTCACGCGTTACTAACTGTTTTTGCTTGCATATTTGAACTCAGGACATTCATTAGAGTGCATTTGAACCATTACATGTAAGCTTGCACGCATAGAACTCAAATCATCATGGTTAGGGCATTTTGAACTGTTTGAATCGAACTGGTTGATACAGGTGTTTTCAAGGCAAACGAACACCACCATCGTGTTCGCAGCCCTCGATTTAGGGGGGTAGGGTGCTCTTTTCCTTTTTATTCTACGTATTTTGCAGGTTTGAGGATTTTGCTCGCCGGAGAAGACGACCGGAGCTAGGGCTCCGGCGTCGTTGACATGTGTTGACCGGCGAGGGTATATGTGGCGCAATCGAGCTTCCTGATTCGTTCATTCGTAAACAACTGGGTCCCACGCGCTGACTGTGCGTTGAAATCCCAAACCATGACACGTTTTCATATATAATGCTATGTTTCCATTTTCTAAACACCAAATGCGCGTTGGCTCAGTGGTAAAGGCAAGCAAGCGTGTGGATTCTCTCAGAGGTCTCCAGTTCGAATCCTGGCAAGACCTTTCTTTTTTGCTTCTTTACAAAACCAACTTTTCCTATTTTCTTTTTCTTTAATATTTTTCATGTTATTTAATTTATCTTCAACATTTTTTATCATGCATCTAAAAAACTCCAAAAATATTTCTTTTTTGCATTATTATCAGAAAAATACTTATTTAATTTTTAGCATTAGAATTATTATTTTTGCATGCATATTTTATTTAATTATTAATTAATCATTTAAATGTCTTTTAATTGTTTTTAAATTACCAAAATGATCCAGAAAATTACCAAAAATTTATCTTATCATATTGTTGTCTTTACTAATCAAAAACCTTTTTTCTCATTCAAAAATATTTCTTTTTACTAACATTTTCTTCTTATGCAATTTTCTTTTTACCGGATCAAGTAAGGTGACCAGAACCGGAAGAGTTTTCTCTCCAGAACTCTCTCCTCCAAAAGACACTGCGACTCCAGCTTGCCTTCCAGCTATCCAACCAGTTCCCGAGACTAGAGGGAAAGAACCAATAGCTCATCCTGCTCAACTAGAAGTACCAAAGGAAGTTGCTGAAGGCACCTCCAAACAAGAAATGGAGGAAATTTTGAAGATTATCAAGAAGAGTGACTACAATGTTGTGGAACAGTTGGGACAGACTCCGTCCAAGATCTCCATGCTTGCTCTGCTCTTGTGCTTTGAGGCTCATGCTAAAGCCTTGGTGAAGTTCGTACGTTAGACTTCGTGCTTATCTTTGAATGAAGTTAATGGTTTGTATTGGTTTTTAACCAAATATGCAACATTCTGGAAGCGGAGAGATGTCAGCAAATAATCGGAGATGGGCTTAAGATGCCATCCGGGGCAACTGAGTCGTACGCTAGACTCCGTAGTTGCTGTTGATAATAAGAGAGAGTCAGAACAAATCTTCGTCTTGATTGCCCTGAGGGGATAGTAGTTGGCAAAATGTGGATAGCTTCCCTGTTGTGCTTCGGGTATTGATCCAGTGCCTGTTATCGGAGGATAACTTGTGATCGTTGTCATACCCTAATTTTTGACCTAATATACCACCTTACATTTGCATCATTGCATCACTAACAGTTCAGAACAGAATTAATCGGGTGTAGCTTCTACAAGTCAAAATTAGGGTTTCATCAATTTTTCATCTGATTCAAGAGGCAATCAATTAGGGTTTGAGCTTCATTCACCTCAATTGATCTATCTTGATCAAATCATCAACCTCTGATCTTCAGACATCCAATTTTTCCTCATGATCTATCGAGGATCGACCAATTAGGGTTTTTATCGAGGATGAGCAATTACTGATTTTCTGATCAATGAATGACTTTTTTGATTAGAGATTGATCTTCATATCTTAAATACAAAATGTTGACCTAATTTCTGGATTCAAAACATCACAGAAGTTCACAGAATTCATCAGTCAATTTTTGGATCATCTGATGAAATTTCATCTGCATTGAAAAGTCAAACTTTGACTTTTGGTTAACTTTTTCAAGACAAAACTTTTTCCATCATCAAAATACTTCAAATGATCCATCATGATCATAAAAAATCAAGAAATTTGGAAAAGTCAACAAAAAGTCAAAATTTTCAACACTTAGAAAATTTTCAAAGTGTTAAAATTTCACATTTTTTCAAACTTCATGGCATTGTTTCACATAGTTCCATTTGGAATTAGGAAAAACTCAAAACATGAAAGTTGTAGCCCTTGAAACAAGCTTTCCAAAATGTCCAAGAACTCTCAAATCCATGGAGTCTAGCTATACTTTTGATTTTGAAACATAGAGCTCCAAAATCCTTGATTTTCATGTACAACTTTCAAGATTATAGGTCATTTTTGAGTTTCTTCTTCTAGAAGCCATGCCACCTTGCAAAGAGGGATAGAGCTGATAAAAAATCAGATGGAGAGTAATTATGATGGGATAAGATCAAGTTGAATAATTAACCATGGTTAAAATGAAGCTTCCTTTTGCATTTATTGCAAAAATGACTTCCTTGCCCTCTAAGGCAACTTGTAAATACCAAAGCCAATCTTCTTCACTTACCATTCAGAACTTTTGACCTATAAATATAGGTCATGTTGGCCATTTGAAACTACACCAAAGCTATGCCAAAACAAGCTTTCTCCATTCTTTCTTAAAATTCAAACAACATAGTGTAATTTGAGAATTCTTGTATTTTTCAAAACTTGTGAAAAAACATGAGATATTTGGTGTCTAACATGTCATAAACATCATATGTAACTGATTTGAAACTTAAAATCAACACAAGAAACACTAAAACTCAAAGTTGCATTTCAAAATTCCAAACTTGTCAAAACTGCCTTAACTATCGAATTGGATCATTGGCTCGAGCAAGTTGAGTTTTTTCCATTCAAACATCATCAACATACTCCATATGGATGATGCAGACCATTAACTTCAACCTGTAACACCTCTAACATCGAATTCAAGTTTCACTTTGGAGCTTATGCAGGTGGACTTGGTTGGAATGATCCAGCTAATTCATGATGTGCAGACCATCCTCACACAATCCTTGAAGTCCGTTGGTGCTATAGGAATCATCAAAACAGTTCTGGAAACACTCCATCATCAATTTCGATCTCAGCTTCAAGAGGTAAGAACACGAACTTCAAACTCCATGATTCCTTGCTTCCAGTTCAAAAAGCTCTTGGCCATTTTGTTTCTGCACTATCACTGAATAATAACCCTCAATCAATTAGTTGACTCATTCACCATACACGATTTCAATTAGGATTTTCAGAATTAGGGTTCTTCGTGATTTCTGGAAATTTAACCATGTTAAGCTGAAAATAAATGAAATTAAATGACATCATCATGTTCCTGGGTTTAAAACGATCAAGTTTGATGTTTACATCGAGCAATTTCATGGAGAAATGAAGAATCCATGGCTGATTGAAGATTGGAGGAAGAAGAAGAAGCTGCGCGCGTTTTTTCAAATTCAAAAATCTGGTTTATAATATTATAACATTGTTTGATTTCAATACACGGATGTATTGCCGCCCCAGCGGTTGCCAGCTCACTCTTAAGTCATTCATGCCATGCCTTGCCTAATGGTCCCGGGTTCGAGTAGCCTTGGGACCATTTTTTGCCAAACTTTGTAATTTTTCTTCATATTTTTTGCAAACTTTGACTTTTTCAAAACCCAATCAAAACTCCTCATTTTGAGGTGATTTTTTGTACAAATGTCAATTAACATATCTATTTTATGATAGTGTCAAAAATTTTCAGAAAAACTTTCATCCGATTATATTTTTATCGAGCCGAAAACGATGCATTTGAGTACTTTTAAAGCACTTTCAAAGGCGTTTTTTTTAAACTTTCGAAGCCCGATTCTTTTCCAAACTTCTCATAAGTTATATTTCACTTTTCAAAAACACTTTCAAAATCATTTTTTCAAAACTTTTCATCAAACTTACATCTTTTTCCATGATCGATCCGATTTAACGATAAAATCGAATTCGTTTCTCCTTGAATTTCTTAATCGATCATGGGCCTCCCTTTCGGTGTAAGTCCCAAAATTCTTTTTATGTACATAATTATTTCCTTGTACATATCCAATTCTTTTATGTACGTACCAATTTTACCTGTACATAATACATATACTTTTGTAAATACTTAAGTACGGACAAACTTCGTCTGTTTGTTTTCATTTTACACTGAATACCATTGGTATTAGAAGGAGCATTATTCCTGGTGAAACTGCTTTTAAACCAATGGGCCACCCTTACGGTGTAAGTCCCAACCATCCTATGTACATCCACATCCTCTTGTACATAAATACTCGTTCGTGTACATACTTACTTCCTTGTACACAATTCAAACTTGTAAATAATCAAGTTACGCTTGTTTCAAACGTTCGTTTTACACACACTTGTTTATATTTCCTTCATAAACTCTTGAAAATAAACATCATGCATCTGTTTATATTTCCTTCATAAACTCCTGTGAATACATATCACATACACACACACACACTTGTTTATACAACTGTCTAGTTATAACATAACAACTAGTCTAACCAATAGGTTCCCCACAAATAGCCTCTTCTTGGGCTTTGTACAAGATAACTCATTTCATCCGAGTTCAGCCTCCTCTTAGGCTTCATATAAGAAAACTCATTCATCTGAGTTTAGCCTCCGCTTAGGCTTCATATAAGACGACACTCCCCTGCTGAGTCAGCCTGCTCTTGGGCTTCGTTCAAAAGAACTCCTCATTGAGTTTAGCCTTCTCTTGGGCATCATACAAGAAAGAGATTAGTAAATCTCTTAACAGCCTCCTATTGGGCTTCCAATACAAAGAATCACCCGCGTTAGGATAGAACCCTGAGAGTATAATTTCCCGGTGAAATTGCTCTTGATCCTAAAAGGATGGTTTCTCGGTGAAATCCCTTTTAAAGCCAATGCCAGCTATACCCTATAGCTTCCTCTTGAGCTTCATACAAGGACCCTCGATGACCCTCGATGACCCTCGGAATGCCTCCTCTTGGGCTTACAATACAAGGACCCATGGGTTTCTTAAAAGCATCCCCTTAATCCAATCAATTTGTCCTAGAGATTTAGACGTTTATCATCTCTATGGAAGAAGTATCTCATCTATCACATCACATACAATCAAAAACTTTTCAAACTCTTTTCAAACAAAAACATCTCTTAATCGTAAGTGGTAACGCTTGTACACTCAAGCAAAACACCCAATGCTTACAATTAAAAGATTCAATCATCTTTCTAAAAACTCGTAAGTGGTAACGCTTGTACACTCAAGCAAAACACCTATAACTTACGACGAAAGATTCATCAATCCTTTCAAAATGTATGTGATGAAATAGATTATATATATTTTTTCATTAAGATGACATTTGTCTGTGTCTCTTAATAACATCCCGTTGCTTCCACTAGCATAAGTGGGAACTACGATTGCTCTGACTTTCTCAATATCCCTTTGAGAATACGTAGGCACAAGGTCTCATCCTTGCCGAGCAAATTTCTTTCTCCCTCAAACCAAACAAACCATAGATCCCTTTAGATCCGAGCTACAAATGCTCTGATTCCCATTAAGGGATATGTATGCAGAAGATCCCAATGATCTTTGCGAGCACAATAATAACAAAACCTAGGATCCTACATGATCTACCTTTCTTAAAATCCAAAGGAGAAACTTTCCCAATCATAGAAATAACAATTTAAAACACACAAACATATCAAACATATTCATATATAAAGCTATAGATAACTATATATATTTAGGGTGCTCCATCTATTCCCTTTATATAATAAACCCCCTTACCCGGAATCTCCCCAATGCGCTGCATCTAGTTTTCGCTAGTCGTAATGCATATCATATCAATTGAGGGTATTGCAGCTTTCCCCTTTTTCATAATCATTTTTCTTGTGTTGGAAATAATAAAGCTTGATGCTCGCGGCATCTTTATAAACAAATCAAAAGAGTAAATCGTTTCGAGCCAGAGAATTCGAATTCAGATTCGATTCCCTCGCGCATCACTTTTTAACGCGAACAGAAAAAATGGCGACTTCACTGGGGAGTACGCTAAATTTTGATTTTCAAAAAATGTGACTCTGCTCAAGAGCACCAAGCTTTTTGTTTTCAAAAAGAAAAAAGGGTTAAGCTTTCATATGTGCATATGTTTGTTTTTCTTTATTGTGTGTTTTCGCGATTTCATCTGATGGAAAGAAATCCTAACCCGGATTTAAGAAACATTTTAAGATCTAGGTGGGGGTATAGTCCTATTAACTTGTGAGAAGTCTCAGTACTTACGGAGTTAATTTGAGATCCCTCTCTCAGTGGAGGTTGTCTTGGGAGTATTTGTGTTTAGCAAGTATTTGCGAAGACATTTTGCTTTCAAGAGAACTTGCGAAGCTGAGTGGCTGTAGAACACATAACCCATCCTGGCCATTTAGGATGTAGTGCAGAAATTATTCGGGCGTAAGCCTAGAATAATTGTCATGCGAGACTACGATCAGGCGAGTTTTTCTTGAAAAATATTATTGGACTTCGAGTATTCAACAAATCCGATAATATTTCAAAGAGAAGCGTTGAGCCTGTATTATCAGTAGAACCCGTTTCACAGATGAATAAGCCCTTAGAACTTACCCACGTTTGATTCTTATCATTGGCCTCATGCTCGTGACTTCGAACGCTTGACCGTGTGTATAACTACTAACCATGTTTGTAGCATTCATGCATTCATTCAAAGACTTCATTTCTCTTCCCATTTCCAAAGAATTTAGAGGTTTTTCTTTGTAAATATTTTAGGTTAGAGTGATGGACGTCAGAGGAAGATTCACCAAGAGATACAATTTTAGAATTCCTGATGTAGGAAAGTTGAAAGAGTTAGCATCCTTGGTAGAAGATCCCTCGGATTTCAGAAAATGCTATGGAACTCTTTTAACTGTCCTGAACACTAACATTAATGAAGGACTTCTCAAAACTTTCGTTCAGTTTTACGATCCAGTCTATCGCTGTTTCACTTTCCCTGACTATCAGTTGATGCCTACTTTGGAAGAGTACGCGCACATTCTAGGTATCTCAATATCAGATAAGGTGCCTTTCAATGGTTTGGAAGCCATTCCTAAGTCACCAGTCATTGCAACAATGACTCACTTAAAGAAATCTGAGGTAGACAAAAACCTAACTACCAAAGGAAAACTCTTAGGACTAACTTCAAAGTTCCTAATGGAGAAGGCTCTTAAATTCTCTAAAGCCGGTAGTATGGTAGCCTTTGAAGCTATTTTAGCTTTACTCATCTATGGATTGGTGTTGTTTCCCAACGTCCCAAGTTTCGTTGATATCAACGCCATAAGGATCTTTCTGATTGGAAATCCCGTTCCCACTTTGCTTGGTGACACATATTTCTCCATTCATCATAGGAATCGTCAAGGAGATGGCACTATTGTGTGTTGTGCGCCTCTGTTTTTCAAATGGATTGTCTCACACTTGCCTAAATCTCCTATCTTCCGCGAGAACAAAGACGATTGGCATTGGTCTCGAAGACTCATGTCTCTTACAAACGATGATATCCATTGGTATACCTTGGCAGACAATGAGATGGAAATCATTGAGAGTTGTGGAGAGTTGTGAATCAACTACAACCCATTCTTGGCGAGACGTCAACTCGGGTATGCAAACTCTAGTAAACCTCTTGGTTTCACAGTAGAAAGCTACTTCTATCATGAAGGAGAGGATTCCCAAGGTTTGAAATCCAGAATGATCAGAGCTTGGCATCACATCCGAAGGAAGGAAAAGGGTAATGTAAGGAATTGTGTAGCCATGGAAATCTACACTTCTTGGGTAAAGAAAAGAGCCAAGGAATTTCGAATGCCTTATGCTCATGAGGAACCCATGTTCTCAATAGCTTCCAAATCAACAATTTTTCCCGTCGAGACTATGGGAGAATATCAAGAAGCTTTGGCCAAGATGAGGCTCGAGAAGGAGACTTTGGAAGACAAATTTCTTAAGACTGATCTCGAGAATGAGAAGCTTAAGAAGCAGGTCAAAGAGCATGAAAAGACGCTTTACTTCCAGGATGAATGGCTCATGGAGAAAGATGAGAAGATTCGCCAGAAGGATAACGCAATCAAGAGATACATCAAAGAAAGGAAAAGAAAGCTTGAGGAAATGACAACCAGTAATCCTGCTCCCGACGAGTGGAAGAAAGTCATCAGCAAGCTAAAAGCCGAGAAAGCTGAACTGAAAGCTCACTATGGGAAAGAAATCCTGAAGTTGAAGCTACATCAGGCCTTTGGATCTTCATCCGACGAAGACGTTTAATTAATTTAGATTGTAATTTTTATCATTTATTTTATCATTTGTACGAGCCATGCTCAAAAACAAACAATTGTTGTAATCTTCTTTCAATAATTAATAAAATATGTGTTTTCCATCCAAATATTTGCCAGAAATCTCTCTTTTAGTATAAATTCTTTGGAAACTTTTCTCTTTGCATTCATAATCATGCATCATACTTTGCATATCGAGTCTATTGTTTAGAGTCTGATCTTTTGGAATTCTTTCCAGAAAGGAAAAGATCGCCAAGCTGTCGCGTCTTAGAGTTTCTCGACCACGTCCACAACCAAATCGAACATACAATACACGTTCAAAAAGAAGAAAAGTAATGGAAGGATTTGAGCAAGAAAATGTTGAGCTTCGTAGCACAGTGAAAACACTGCAAGAAGAGGTAGAGAGACTCACTTCTTTGGTAAGTTCATTGGCAACCGCGCAAAGTCAGCAAGCAACATCGAGCAGTCAAAATCAAGCGGCGATTTCAGAGGTCACTACTACTCCAGTTTCAACTGTTGCAGCCAGTAGTTCACTCTTCATATGCGGAAGGTTATCCACGGGCATGCCTTTCAATTTCGGCATCGGTTTCGTCAACCGACTTCTCGGTACAAACAACCACGCTTGAAGTACCTACTGCGTCAACACTTACTCCACAACATGGAGTAACTTTTCCATAAGTCACTATGACGGTTTCTCAACCAATCATGACAAACTCACACTTCACACTCATGAGCGAAGAAATTCACCATAATCCAGCGATAACACGAATCCTCGTGGCCCGATGGAGACTCTCCAGGAACATCTCCTCAAGATGCAGCTTGAGATTAAAACAATCTGAGGAAAAGAATTGTTTGGGAAGAACGCCCATGATTTATGCTTAGTTCCTCGCGTAAGGATACCTGCAAAATTCAAAGTCCCTGACTTTGAAAAGTATAAAGGAAATTCCTGTCCACAGAGTCATCTTACGATGTACGCTAGGAAAATGTCTACGACAATCACCAGTTGTTAATCCACTACTTCCAAGACAGTCTCACAGGCGCCGCACTGAAGTGGTACATGGGGCTAGATAGCGCGAATATCCAGACATTCGATGACTTAGGTGATGCCTTCGTACAACAATATAAATTCAACTTGGACATGGCTCCAGATCGGGATCAACTCCGCTCCATGTCTCAGAAGGAAAGAGAGACATTCAAAGAGCGCCCGTTGGAGGAAATTGAAGTCAACCCACCGTTAGAGGAGAAGGAAATGACCAAGGTATTCTTAAACACTCTTGGCCCATTTTACTACGAACGAATGATCGCCAGCGCTCCTGGAGATTTCACCGAGATGGTAAGCATGGGAATGCGGCTAGAGGAATGAGTTCGAATAGGACGTCTGACCAGAGAAATAGGATCCTCCAGTGGAACTAAGAGGGTTGGAACCAGTTTTCCAAAGAAAAAGGAACATGACATAGGAATGGTATCCCGAGGGAAACCACGAAAGAATGTCAGCCGACAACAACAGGTAGCTGCTATAGCACCCACTGTTAATACAAGTTCAAATACAGGAATTGCTCCGCAGTTCTAACAAACTCAACAGCCTCGACAACAGGCTCAACAGTTCAATAATCAGAACCGTGCGCCCCGGGTCTCATAGTTTGATCCGATTCCAATGATGTACACGGAACTATACCCTGCATTAATAGAAAGGAATATTGTGCAAACAAGGTCGCCACCCCCGGTACCAGAAAAATTGCCATGGTGGTATAAAGTGGACGTATCTTGCCCTTTTCACCAAGGGACACCAGGTCATGATCTTGAGCATTGCATAGCGCTAAAAGCTGAAGTACAAGGTTAGTAAGGTCTAATCTTCTCTCCTTTAGAAACACAAATCCGAACGTGCAAGCAAATCCACTTCCCAGTCACAGTGGACATACAGTGAATTTGATACTAAAATCGGACACTATCTTGTCACCGACGTAAATCTGATCAGAGAAAGCTTGGTACAACTCCATGATACATATAGTACAATGAGTGCTTTCGCTAAACACGATTACGCAGCTTGCAACATCTGCTTCAAGGATTGTTGAGGATGTCCGACCATAAGAGCAGACATTCAACGATTATTAGACAATGGTGACATACAGATCTTCAGAAACAGAAATGAGTATGACGTGAATATGGTAGTTCATTTTCCGCATGAGATTTTAGTCTCAGATATCAACTCGGAAATTCCCGAAGTAAACGTCATTATCCCTTGTTTCAACGTACCCAAGCATGTGGAAGTTGAGTATAACGATTCAAGCGCTCCAGAGTCTCCTTTGGTGATCCGTTTACCCGGTCTTGTTCCATACAGTTCTAACAAAGCAATTCCCTATCAATACAGTGCAACTATGATAGAAGATGGGAAGGAGAAACCCATGCCAACTCTTCCAGCCAATGTCAACATAACTGAGATAGGACGAGTAACGCGAAGTGGACGAGTACATACTCCGCTGCTACCAAAACCGCCTGTTGTTCCTGTTGTTAGACAAAATCCAGTTAATACACCACCCGAGAGCCCCACGAGGATTCCCGTCAGTAATACAAACACAAATGTTGACCCATCTGATAGAACTAACGTCAACACAGATTTCGATGAGATTTTGAAGCTAATCAAGAAAAGCGAGTACCGAGTTGTGGATCAGCTGATGCAGACTCCCTCCAAGATTTCGATATTATCTCTACTTTTGAATTCCGAAGCTCACCGAGAAGCTTTGATGAAAGTGCTAGATCAAGCTTATGTAGATCACGATGTGACTACCGACCAATTTGGTGGAATTGTGGGCAACATAACAGCTTGCAATAATCTAAGCTTCAGTGATGAAGAACTCCCGGAGGAAGGGAAAGATCACAATCTGGCTCTGCATATCTCGATGATTTGTCAATCTGATTCTCTGTCTAATGTACTAGTAGATACTGGTTCATCCTTAAACGTAATGCCAAAAACGACTCTTGCTCGTTTAGCTTACAAAGGAACGCCGATGAAGTTCAATGACATAGTGGTAAGAGCCTTTGACGGGTCAAGGAAGTCTGTTATTGGGGAAGTCGATCTCCCGATGACGATTGGACCGCATACTTTCCAAATCACTTTCCAGGTCATGGACGTGCCAGCTGCCTACAGTTGTTTGCTAGGAAGACCATGGATCCATGAAGCAGGAGCTGTGACATCCACTCTCCATCAAAAACTGAAGTTCACAGTAAATGGGAAGTTAGTAACCATCATCGGTGAACAAGCCTTACTAATAAGCCATTTATCCAGCTTTTCTTTCATCACAGCAGCCAACGACGTTGAAGGAACACAGTTCCAAGGACATCCGTTAGAAGATGAATCTACAAGCAAAAGCAGATCGTCTATCTCCTCTTACAAAGAAGCAGTACATATAGTGAAAGATGGTAATGCTGCAGGATGGGGACAAGTAATCAAATCTGTAAACAACGAGACAAAGGCCGGGCTCGGATTTGCTCCAGTATTTCCTAAAGACAATCGAAGAGATGAAACACTTCGCCCAATCAGAGAAGTATTCCACAGTCGGGGTTTCTTAAACCCTGTTCTTCAAGAAGTTAATGTTCTTACCAATGAAGGTGATGAAGACGATCTCTCTGGATCTGAAGAGTGGAGCACTTATCTAAACAGCTCTGAATATGTGTCACAGGAAGAATCGTAAGCACCATTTTATCCTCCGACTGATCAATTCAAAGGCATGTCTCTACAAAAGAATGAAAATCCACCTGTCCCTTCTAAAGTTTGGGTAACCTTGGGAGAACCAAGTGGAAAGTTTGACTACATGGTGAAATACACTGCGCCAGAAAGCTCAAAAATCAGAATTGAAGACATCCAGCCCACTGGATGGGGTGATTCTTTTGAGTATCCTAGTCAACCAGAAGAGGTGTACACATCTTCCCGATCTCAGCAACCAATTGAGGTCCCAAATGAAGATCTTTGCTTTAATGCGCCCGTGGAATTTGTTAAACCAGATTTTGACTATCACTACGTCAACATAATTACTGAAGATCAAGGATATGACTCGGGATACGAATTAGAAAGTGTCGCCGAAAATGAGTCTCTTCATTCAGAAGATTGGAGAGTACATCCCCAGAATTCAACGCAAATGCCAATAGAAAGTACATATGTTGTATCCCATGCTTCCCCATCTGTTCATCAAGCAGAAGAAGATCGCTTCAGCAGCACAAAAGGCAAGGTCCGTCGTCCAGAGTCTTCAAAGCCTGCTCAACCAATGACCAAAGTCTATTCAAGGATTAAGCCGAGTGGAAAATTACCAGAGTACCTCGACTTCCAAGGAGTTCGCCACTATTGGAAGCCTGTTGAAGTTCGGACTAATGTTCATAGTTCTAAGTAGTTTATCTTTGCTTTTGTTTTGAACTCTCGCTTCGCCCAAAGTGGAGAGATGTTTTATAGGGTTTAGCTTTTAAATAATTTCTCCTTTTTCTCTAGTATACGGCATGGAAGCAGTGCTCCCCGTAGAAGTTGAGATTCCGTCAATGAGAGTTCTCATGGAAACTAAGTTATCTGAGGCTGAATGGTGTCAAAGCAGATACGACCAGTTGAACTTAATCGAAGAAAAGCGCCTAACCGCTCTGTGTCATGGACAACTATATCAAAGAAGGATGAAGAAAGCTTTCGACAAAAAGGTCCGACTGTCATACCCTAAAATTTGCCCTCCATCTTCTCAAGATATCTCATACATCCATACTCAAAGACTCCTCAAGAGTTGATCAGACAAAACTCTCTCCTAGACAATCAACCCAAACTAGGGTTTGGAAATTCTCAGCTTCAGATGGACTTCCAACATCTCCAATGTCCTTCACGCCTCCTCATATGCTTCAAAGATTCTCCATGTCAAGTTTCAAGCTTAACAAGTCAAGTTTCCTCAGACAATTGCTCAGATGGTTGAAAATCAGTTGTATTGGACAAAAAGTCAACTGTGGTCAACATACAGTCAAACTTCATGATTTTTGATCAACATCCTCATTTTGAAGTTACATTCATCATTTGATCAAGGGTTGATCATGATTCATCAAGAAAACTCAAGATTTGCTCAAAAGTCAAACTTTCTAAATTAGGGTTTCTAGGTGAAAAGTCAACTGAACTTTGATTGATCATAACTTTCTCATACTTTCTCAGAAATTTTTCCACCACCTCTTGTTTTGAAGGAAATTCAATTCTCTACAACTTCATGTCTCACAAGAGTGTCCAAAAAATGCTTCATTTGAGAGGTATGGCTCAAAACATCACAGGTCATTTTCAAAGTCAACAAAACGTCAACATTTTGTTTTGAGGATATATTGAGCATGGAAACTCCAATTGAGATGAGACCAAAAAGGTTGGTTAGAGGACTCTTAGAGCTTTCCAAAAAGTCCAAGAACACTTAAAAATGTGGAAAATTGAGCAAGATACACCATTCACAAGTTGGGCAATTTTGGAGAAGTGCACAAAGAGAGATGCTTCTAAAAATAATTTTTTTTTGCAAATGGGCTTACTTTGTCTTCATCCAAACTTGTTCCTTATGCAATTAGGAATATCCAAGCCCAATGCCACGAATTTTTATTTTATTTTTCTATTTAATTTGGAATTTATTCATTTAAATACAAATTAAATTAAAAAATAAAGTATAAAATCAAAATTAAATGCAAAATTGATTTTTCTCTCTTCCTTGAGATCCAAGCAACTCAACAAAGCCAGCAAATTTCGAAATTTGGATTGGTATGGCAAGATTTGATTGAAAATTGATCAAAATATGAAAATTTGGTTTTGTACAAAATCAAATTTGATTTGCATTGATTATTGATTGATTCTTCCTCAAATTAACTCCAAATCCTTTTACTATATATACATAACTCATGCCACACGAATTAGGGTAGAGAGTTTGGCTGGAGAAACCCTTATTGCAACTTAAAAAACCGTGGTACACAAGCAAATTGCAACCCTAGTTCCAATTGTTTTCAATTGATTCTAAGGTGTCCATTGCATTCCTTGATACCTCTTGAGTCGATCCAGACCCTCACATTGCTCAAAACCATCAAGAATTGGAGAATCCGAATTTGGTTTGTTCAAGAAAAATTCAAAATCGTATTTTAATTCTCATGCATTTTTAACATGTTTTGTGGTTTGTTTTGTGTTTAGATGGAAGTTTGCAAGCTTTCTGCATAGTTTGATTGAATTTTCATGACCGGAATCGAAACTTGCCATAGCTAGGGTTCCATGGACCGAATTGGGATCACACGAAATAGGATAAATTGGGCAAAACGAATACCACCATCATGTTTAGAATGATGAATCTAATCGAACCATGCCTTTGAATTAAATTTATATTGCTTGTGCTGGATTTTGGAATTTGCAGGGGTCATAGCGTCGCTCTGAGGCCGACGCAAAATTCCCAGATTTCAAATGAGAACGATGAAGTTCATGGCGCGTGATTGGTGCAACAGGAAGGTGACACTTGTTCATCCATCGTCCGTTCCGATTCAATGACACGCGTGCGCTCCAGATCAGATGGCAAAGGCGTGGGGTTGTGAGCAGAAGGTCTCCAGTTCGATCCCTGGCCATGGCATTTGGTTTTACATGTTTGCAAACTTTTTCTTATTTTATTATTTTCCATTCAATATTTTGCATACAATTTAATTTCTTTTCATAATTTTTATTCATGCATTAAAAATCATCAAAATATTTTTTCCTTTTGCATTTATTTTCATAAAATGCTTATTTAATTTATAAAATTAAAAAATATTATTTTGCATGCATATTTTATTTTATTCATAATTTACCATTTTAATCAATATTAATTAGTTTTAAATTATTAAAATGCATCCAAAAAATCCCAAAAATTTATTTTAACATATTTATGTTATTTCCAGCATGTCATATTTTTCTCATTCAAAAATTTGCATTTTTACTAATATTTTCCTCTTATTCGATTTCATCGTATTTTCCGATTTTCTTATCTTTTCACAGGTTATTCCGTTTCAGACGGTTTCTTTTACTGTTTTCTTTTTTCCAATAATGTAATTGCTCATGGGATGTAATAGTTTAAATTAGGTTTTTATTTTCCGCAAGTTTAAATTATGTATCTGCCCCAAAGCCATGTAATAGCGTAGGACATTTATCTTTCCGCATCTTTACATTTCCGCAATTTACTTTCCGCACCTATAAACTGCTAGTAACTAGGCGTGTATGGCAAGATAAAATTGAACAATAGCTCACTCTAATTTTCAAGATAAAATATCTGAATTGACACACTCTTTTCACACACGCACCTCTTAGGGTAATTCTCTCTCGTTGCCTTACGAATTCAAATGGTCAAGTCCCTCGAACGTAGAGGTATTCTAGCACCGTTGCCTTCAAAACAAATCATCATAGTCCCTTCGATACAAAGATCATAGACCCACGATGTCGCCTACGAATACATGATCTTGACCCTCGATTGTCGCCTACGAAAAAAGATGATAGTCCCTTCGAATGTGCTAGGATACTTCCTACAAGTTGCTTTCTATGACCATCCGATGTCCCTTCGAATGTCCCGCTTACATCCAACGAATAGAGTTACCTACCAACTAATGGTATGGATAGCGCTATTCTAAAGGAACGTAAAATAACACGAAAACGACCAATTCTGAGTGGGTAATAAGACTTTTAGTTGCTTGCTCAAATCAAATACTTTTCACACAACACACTTTTGTCAAAGTTCAAACTCTTTTCAAAACGAAACATTTCCGAACACTTTGTATACATTCCTACATGAATCATTACAAAGTCAAAGTGAAATGCCTTTTCAAAACATTTTTGTCAAACACACAGAAAGCAAAATTTTTAAAGTGATCTAAGAGCCCGTAGATAACTACGGATGGAAAGGGGTGCTAATACCTTCCCTTTTCATAACCTTCTCCCTTACTCAGAATCTAACGAAGGTCTTTTTCTGTACTTTTACCTTCCCTTAATTGGATAAAAATAAAAGCCGGTGGCGACTCTTGCTATCCGCACATTTGCGATACAAAAACCTACAAAGTCAGTTCACCGTATTACAGAACTGGCGACTCTGCCGGGGAGACACCCTAAAAAGAGAGAATGCCTTAGGGATTTCTAGATCATTTTTACTGCTTTCTGTTTGACTTGCTTGCTTTATCTTTAAGGGTTGCTTGGGTATTATATTTGTGGGGGATCCTACACCCGGATCCGGGTTTCCTTTTAGGTAAGTAGCAATAAATCGTCGCGACCGTTAGACGTATATCGAAACGGTCAACATGATGGCTATGTTAGTGTGACACTTTGGATGTCCTGATCCTCTTCATTTCCAAGTTGAGGATAGTATTTGGCTTCTGCATGGTGTCATCAAGCACTAACTAAACTTTTAGAACCTTAATTGACCCATCTTGGCCATTAGAAGGTAGTGAGATGGCCGGCTTTGGTGTAGACCGAGGTTGGCTGATACTCGATGCTACGCTCATTGAGATAAGAATTTTGGGATATTTTCGGTCGACCACTTGGTAGTCGTATTGAAATAAACGCCTACGAGAAAGATCGATGATGTGAGAGATTCCTAGAACCCGGTTACTATTATAGGACAGGATGAACCAACTCAAACTTTTGGTGGGGTAATCACCTATACCTCATGCAAGCCTTAAACCTAGGCTCATTGTGTGATTTGTTTGTGTGTGCTAAACATGACATCATGACATCATTCGCATTGCATATCATTTCTAACTATTTTAAGGACCTAGGGATTTATCTTTGCTCTATTTTGTAGGGAATTATGGCTTCTAGAAAGACTATCCGAATCAACTTCATGGGTATACCTTCTCAGCTCAAAGAATTGGTTTCAGAAATTCCTAATCATGCTCAGTTCACTCGTAGACATGGTTATCTACTTGACTTGGTTATCTTCGGTTTTGAAGAAGATATGATGCATGTCCTACTCCAGTTCTTCGATCCGAAACACCATTGCTTTACATTCCCAGAATTATCAGTTGGTTCCTACCTTGGAAGAGTTCTCTAAGCTACTTGGGATACCTATTCTCGACCAAATTCCATTCAACGGTTTAGAAAAGGTGCCTAAGTACGAAGATATCGCATCAGCCTTACATCTTAAGCGCTCAGACATTGAAGCTAATTGGGAAACGAGAAGCGGAGTTAAGGGTTTACTGTCCAAGTTCTTAATTAAGAAAGCCCGAGAATTCCTCAAAGTTATGAGTTTCCATGCATTTGAAGACATTGTGGCCCTGTTAATCTATGGTTTGGTTCTATTCCCTAATTCAGATCAATTCATAGATGTCAACGCCATCAAGATATTCCTTACTCACAATCATGTGCCTACTTTACTTGGAGACATCCTACATTCTCTCCACACTCGTACTACTAAGAGACAAGGAACTCTCATGTGTTGCATACCATTAATTTCCCGGTGGTTTATTTCGCACCTTCCTCCATCAGTTTTGAAGAATGAACAAAGGTTGAGATGGTCTCAAAGGTTAATGTCACTCTCTCATTCCGATATCCGTTGGAGTCTTTTCTCTCAAAAGGATTTCACCTTCATTGAGCGTTGTGGAGAATTCCCTAATGTACCACTACTTGGTATAAGGGGAGGTATTACTTACAACCCTTCTCTAGCTCTACGTCAGTTTGGTTTTGCTCGAAGGGATGGTCCTCATGATATGCTTCTCCAAGATGTTGTGTTCGACTACAACCACGATCTCGAATTACAAGCGAAGGTTCATACATGCTTGGGGCATGGTAAAGAAGGCGATACCAAGACTTTGGGGCACGAGAACTCCATTCCTTGGGAACCTTACCTCAAATGGGTGTGAGCTCGAGCTCGAAAACCTCATGATGCCATTCACGCCTATTTTACGGTAATTATGGAACTGTTGCTATAGGTGGCGAATCTATACCGTTCTCCACTGACATGCCTCACGATTTTGAAGACTTGAAGAGATCTTGGGTTCAACTTAAAGAAGAAAGGGATACCTTTGAAGCTCAGTGTTATGCAAGTGAGAAGAAGGTGCTAGAGTTGACCAAGCTACTTCACGAGGCGAAGCATCAACGCTATCTCGGCACAAGAGGAAGCACCATGGGAGACTTAGAGCTTTGGACTTTTATGCTTTCTTTGTTCTTGTCTTGAACTATCTTTTGTACTTAAAAGAAAAGAATAATAAAAGAGTACTAATAAATGTTTGTTCATTGCTTGTTTAACAAATTTAAATCTCTAAGGTCCTTGAAAACATTACATTGCATTCGCATAAACATTGCATATCATAGCATAACATTTGCATCACAGGTACATTGGAGATTGGTTTTCTCATTCTCTCGCTATTTATTTTAGCAGAAATGACTCTTGAGCAGTCATCAAAGATCTCGAGCTCGAATGCTCGGTTTATGATGTTCACCGGCTTGGTCCAAGGCCAAGAAGATGCGAAGAAGCTCATCAACGAGAAAGAAGGTTGTTGGTCTCTCTCGACATGGGCGGGGCTACAAAGGCGGTCCTAGAGTGGTTAGTCGAATTGAGCTCTCGAAGGAAGTGTCAAGAAGGAGGATGAGCAAAGTAACAAGGGTGATGGTGAAGGCGGTCGGCATGAGCACGAAAAAGTCTATGATGATGGCCAATACTCGATGAAGATGACAAGTACAAGCAACTTGAAGACCGTCTGAATCTTGTGGAAAACTGAAAATGTCGGGCTGAATTTTGATGATCTGAGTCTTGTCCACAGTGTTGTGATTCCTCCCAGTTCAAAGTTCCACTTTTGCTAAGTATGATGGCATGTCTTGCCTAAAATTGCATTTGAAGTCTTATGTCGGAAGATCAATCCCACACTAATGACAGTTGTGGATGCACTATTTTCAAGAGAGTTTGTCAGGAACCGGTTGGAGTGGTATTATCACTAGAGAATGACCGTATCCGTACTTGGGTGACTTGGCGGATGCTTTCTACAAGCGATATGAGTACAATCTTTGAATTGACACCCACTCGCATGCAACTCTGAGCATGTCTATGGGTCGTGATGAGAAGTTCAAGGAGTATGCTCGAAGTGGAGATCTAGCGAGCAAGTTCAACCACCCTTGTCGATAGGGAGTTGGTTGATATGTTTATGGGAACAGCGGGCCCGTTCTTGATCATTTGATTGGAAACTCTTCACCGGGTTCACGGTGATATTATGACGTATTGAAGTGGTATCAAGCGGAAGATTCATGTAGAATCTCTTCAAATCTTTGCGAAGAGATCTTTTGGTGGTAAGAAAAGCTAATCTTGTGTATGGTCGGAAAAAGCCGAGCCAAGACCGACGCTCAATCTGAGGGCGGTTGTGATCTCGATCCTACATCAGCACAACCTAAGCGAGACAACGGCGTGGCAGGCAGCCACGAAGACATTTACAAAGATCAACATGCCATTGTCATGAGCCTTGCAACACATGTTGAAAGCGGTGATTACCTTGAGGATCCTCCTCGAATGTCAATACTTCCTCTCGAGATACAATCCTAATGCTAAGTGTGCTTACCATTCCGATAGCCACGGACATAGTCTTGATGATTGTTGGGCTCGAAGAACAAGATTCAAGATATGATTGAAGCTAAGCAGATTGAGTTTGATCCTCTATTGAGACTCCGAATGTGATCAACGCCCTATGCCTAACCATGACAAGAGTTCCAATCTTGTTGGAGAAGATACTTATGTTTTCAACATAGATGACTTGACCATTCCTCGATGGTATTAAGAAGAATTTGCTACAAGCCGGTGTCAATCCGGGATGCCGGAGAATATCGTTGGTGCCCGTCCGCTTTTGATGGTTGTGCTTGGTTGAGAAGGCGTGTCGATGCATGATGAATAACCGTGAGATCCTATTTACGAAACCACATGCGGAAGTGTGAAGAAATGTCTAAATTGAAGATTGACAATACGCATGAAGCCGCATCATCTGTGTGGGATACCTTGGGGCAGCCAAGTGGAAAGTATGATTACATGGTGAAGTACACTGTTCCTGAGAGCTACAAGATTCCTATTGAAGATGTTAAGGTGACCGGATGGGGTGACGATTTCCCGAAGATTATCTTGATGTTAACACCATAAGGATTTCCTCTGCGATCTGTGCCTAGAGTGGCACCTCTCATTATTACTTCTCAAGACCAGTTCCATATTCCTCGACAAGGCTATCCTTGGAACTATGGGTGCGTTTACTATCATGGTGTCAAGCAAGACCCTCGACTATTGAAGATCTTACATTGAAGCTACCATTCTTGACATTGACAACATCAGGATCAAGTAAGGTGACCCGAACCGGAAGAGTGTTCTCTCAATCTCTCCTCAAAAGACACTGCGACTCCGGCTCGCATTCGATATCATCCATTCCCAAGCTAGAGGAAAGAACGGTGACTCATCACTGCTCGGAGGAAGTACCAAAGGAAGTTCTTGAAGACACCTCAAACGAAATGGAGGAAATTAGAAGATTATCAAGAAGAGTGACTACAATGTTGTGGAGCAGTTGGGACGAGACTCGTCCAAGATCTCCATACTTGCTCTGCTTTTGTGCTCGAGGCTCATACTAACGCCTTGGTGAAATTTAGAAGAATGCTCATGTGTGAACACTACCAACCGTTTGAAGTTTGTATTGCTAGCTGGTAACAACAGCCTAGGCTTCTCGATCTTGATTTGACTCTGCAGGAAAGAAACACAACAAAGCCTTGCACATCTACATTGAATGCAAGGGCGTTACATTGTCTCATGTTTTGGTGGATCCGGTTACGCTCGAATATCCTTCGAAGGCGCTTTTGATCGACTTGATGTTGAAGGGTTGGTTACGAAACGGTGACATTATTGTGAGAGCTTTTGATGGTTCTAGCGAGCAGTACTTGGAAGCTCATTACGCGTTAAAGTCGGTTCCCGGACTTTTGATTCCACTTTATTTGTCATGGACATCCGTCCGCTTACTCTTGCCTACTTGGGCCTTGGATACATGGGGCAGGCGTACTTCTACCACCATCGAGTACCCGGTGAAAGGGAAGGTTGTTCGGTATGTGGTGAAGAAGAATACATGGTCGGTCATCTACGTCGTTCCGATATATCGAGATGGAGGTAAATTCTTGAGACTCCTGTCAAGCTTTTGAAACAATACCCAGTCATGCACTGTTGACTCTCTGTCCCCTCTGAAGTTACACAAGTTCCGCCTAGGATGGCCTCCTGAAAGATGCTCAGCTGCTGTTGAACAAGGAGGTAGTCTTGTTTGGGGTCGCTCCCAGATCTTCCTTTCAAATCGATAAGGCGGTTTAGGCTTCACCATCAAGGTCGGGAAGATGATCGCCACAGCGTGCCGGCAACTTCCTTTCGCATCATCCAGTGGAATCCATGCTATAGAAGGCGGCGACAACGGCTTGACATCTCGGCAATTGTGGATCTTCGACTCGGATAAGATATAAAGCCTAGTGCGTCATGGTTTGCGTATATTTTCATTCAATAAATTCGTTGGACTTTTGCATTCAATTGTTTGTTTCTTTCTTTACTTTATCACCCTTCAAAAGCTATGTGTTTCTTACACACACGTGATACTGCCGGAATCACTCCGAATCTCGTTGATATGACTATGCTATTGCTAAATATGACTTGATAATCCGATCTACCAAGCGAGGGCGAAAGTGAGGAAGATTGTGAAGTGCCGGAGAACTTGTCGGGCCCTTTCAGAGAAGATCGAGTTATCTGACCCACGAAAAACAAGTTGTGAATTTGGGTACTAGCGAAGGCAGAAAAGAGATCAAGATAGGAGGCGGGTCTTGAGAGCGGTTGAAAGATTGGTTCGGATCTACGAGATTATATTGAGGTTTTTCTTGGTCATCGAAGACATACTGGTTTAGACATTGATATTGTGGTACACGATTGCCAACAAAGAAGGTTTTCTCGGTGAAGCAGAAGGTTAAATCGCATGCGTTACGAGATGTCGAGAAAATCAAAGCGAAGTTATAAACGATTCAACGCCGGTTTCTTAGCTGTTACTTCATATCCTGATGGGTTGCGAATGTGGTATTGTACCTAGAAGGATGGTAAAGTTCGAATGTGTGTGGATTACGAGAGATCGAACAAAGCAAGTCGAAGCGATTTCCCATTTCCTCATATTGATGTTCTGGTTGACAACACCGCTCAGCATAAGGTTTTCTCCTTTATGGATGGTTTCTCCGGTTACAATCAAATCAAAATGGCTCCCGAAGACATGGAGAAGACTACTTTCGTTACATAGTGGGGCACTTTTTACTACAAAGTTATGCCGTTCGGACTGAAGAACGCGGGTGCCACTTATCAGCGTGCTATGGTGACACTATTTCACGACATGATCCATCACGAGATAGAGGTCTACGTTGACGACATGATAGCTCGATCAAAGACTGAAGAAGAACATCTTGATCATTTGCAGAAACTGTTTGATAGGTTGAAGAAGTACAGACTGAGACTTAATCCCAACAAGTGCACCTTTGGAGTCAGATCCGGTAAACTCCTAGGGTTTGTTGTCAGTGGTAAAGGAATTGAGGTTGACCCTGCCAAGGTTTAAGCCATTCAGGAGATGCCAGCACCCCGCAGCGAGAAAGAAGTCAGAGGTTTCTTAGGCCGATTGAACTACATTGCGATTCATTGCACACCTAGCGCTACTTGTGAGCCAATCTTCAGTTACTAAAGAAAGATCAAGTGGTAGAATGGAACAACGCGATTGCCGGATCGCTTTTGACAAAATCAAGGGTATCTTGAATCCTCATCCACGATGCCGCTTGCCGAAGGAAGACCTTTAATCATGTACTTGGCGGTGTTAGAGAATTCAATGGGGTGTGTGTTGGGGCAACATGGCGATGCAGTCGAAAGAGCATGCAATATACTACCTTAGCAAAAGTTTACGGTGAAACAAGGTACTCACGAATCGAGAAAACTTGCAACGCTTTAACTTGGGCTGCTTTCGCCGACTAAGGCGTATATGTTGACTCACACTACTTTGTTGATTTCCAAGATGGATTCAATAAAATACATATTTGAGAAACCAGCTCTCTCGGAAGAATAGCAAGATGGCAAATGATCTTGACCAGTATGACATCCGTACACTTCTCGAGAAAGCAATCAAAGGAAGTATAGTAGCGATCATTTGGCTCATCAAGCCGTAGATGACTATCGGTCTATCGACGTTAATTTCAGCGAAGATGTTTTGTTAGTCGCGATTGTGAAGAACGAGGCCAGACGAAGGACACGAACAAGGATCCCGATGGACCATGGTCTTTGATGGAGCCTCAAAGCAGCAATGGCATTGGCGCCATCATTACATCCCTGGGACATCGCCTTTCACCGCGAGACTATGTTTGATTGCACGAACAACATGGCGAATCTGACGTGCATCATGGGTATCAAAGCGCTATTGACTTAGAATCAAGTTCTTATAAGTGTATGGAGACTCGACTTTGGTGATCGATCAGTTAAGGGCGAGTGGGATCTGAAGCATCGAATCTCATTCCGTATCGAGGCATGTTTTGAGTTTGATCCCCTACTTCGAAGAGATTACTTTCAACCACATTCCACGAGAAGAGAATCAGTTGGAAGACGCATTAGCTACTATGTCATCTATGTTCAAGGTCAGATGGGACAACGAGGCTCCCCAGATCATCATTGAGAAGTTCGACGAACCAACATATTGTTATGAGCTTGATACAGAAGAGAAACCTTGGTACTATGACGTGAAAAGGTATCTTGAGACTCAGGAATATCCCGCAGGGGCATCTGTCAATGATAAGAAGTTCATGAGAAGATTTGCATCCAAATTCTTCCTCATCAATGACATCTTATACAAGCGCAACCACGAATTGTGCTTACTCCGCTGTGTAGATCATAAAACAGCAATACGTATCATGGAAGAGTTACGAAGAGCATTTGGTACCCTCCGTTGGGCATACAATAGCTAAGAAGATTCTGAGAATAGGATACTATTGGTCCACCATGGAAGCTGATTGTCACCGCTATGCTCGGTCATGTCACAAGTGCCAGATTTATGCATACAAAGTGCACGTACCTCCATTACCTCTGAATGTTCTAACGGCTCCTTGGCCTTTTGCAATGTGGGACATTGACATGATTGAAGAAATCAAGCCCACAGCTTCCAACGGACATCGTTTCATCCTTGTGGCAATTGACTATTTCACCAAGTGGGTAGCGGAAGCCTCGTTTGCATCTGTTACCAAGAATGTTGTGGCTCGATTCATCAAACATAATCTTATCATCGATATGGCACTCCAGAAAGGATTATCACGGATAATGGCTCTAATCTCAACAACAAGATGATCACCAAACTCTGCATGATTCAAGATCAAGCATCACAATTCTTCTCCATATCGGCCTAAGATGAATGGCGTGGAAGCCGCCAACAAGAACATTAAGAAGATTATCTGAAAATGGTGACTTACAAAGATTGGCATGAGATGTTATCATTTGCTCTTCATGGCTATCGCCTACAACATGAACATCAGCAGGGCAACCCTTCTCTCTTGTATATGGTATGGGCATCCTACTATCGAGGTTGAGATACCCTCGACGAGTCTTCGGGCCGAGTTAAGCGGAGACGATTGGGTTCAAGCCTTGACCGGATCAACTTGATTTATGAGAAGCGACTGCATCCATACGCCATGGACGGATCTATCGAGCGAATGATCGAGCATTTAACAAGAAGGTCAAGCAAGTCTACCAAGTCGGTGACCTAGTAGTCAAGCGCATCATTCTTCCACAAGGTGATCGAGGGCAAATGGACTCCCACCTCGAGGGACCGTTTGTAGTCAAGGCGGTATTTTACGGCGGGCTATGATACTTAGCACCATGGATGGTGAAGACTTCACACCACGTGAGCGAGACATAGTCAAAAATACTACGCATGAAAGAGACCCGCTAGGTCGTGACCTAGGCAAAAATAAGGGCATCTGGCGAACCAAAGGGTTCGGGAAAAAGTTAAGGATATATACAAAACATGTACACCGTAGTCAAAAACACGAAAAGGCGGCTTGGGCAAAAAGGGTATCCGTGGTGAAAACCCAAAGGCGGTCTAGGAAAAGTTAGGGATTTAAGCGTCGACTATGTCTCTTCGGATCACACCTTCCGACTACTATCGGCATTCAAGATTCAAATGGCGATCGTCTACTCACTTTCTCTTGTGATGGAGATGAGATAGTTGAAATATATGAGTAGCATGGTTGGAACTTAACGAGATTGTTTCGCATAGCTTTTACCTTTCTTGTGTACAAACTACTTGGCCATCGCCACGTTTCAAATGAATACAAGTTCTTTCTCTTTACATTTTTCACTATTGTCGTTTGCAATAAGTCCAACGTTTGCTTTGAATGATTATATGCATTTGACAATAAGAATCTATTCACAAACATCGAAAAGTGGACATACAAAAGTAGTTACTACGAGGCTCTAGGAATTGAGATGGCGAAGTCACCAATGCATTTCCTGAGCATGATCCCCGCGATGTCACTCACAACAAACCTTCCCAGTGGGTATCGTTAGTCCCGACGGTGATTTCACTCAATGAGCAATGTTACATCAGTCTCAGCGGTAACACTTCATCCCAGTAGAGTATTTATCATCGTGAGAATATCTCTCAACAATTCCCTTTTCTCGGTATCCGGACTTGATACTTGGTCAAATAGTGCCGGAGAAAATCTACATCTTATTCGATCGGAGATTCCAAGCTGACCCGGTCTCCTGACCATCAAGCGCTCTCCGTGAGATCTACACTCAAAATCCCGATGGCGCCTCTGATTTTTCCCGGGATCTACATACAAGATCTGATTGCCTCCAGACTCTCCCCAGAGGTCATGTATGAGATCTCAATAGCGAGTTTCTCAATCTCTACCTTCCTCAACAATATCTAGGCCCAAGACTTGGTGGGATAGTGCATCGGAGGATCGAAGTTCTTTTCTTCTGGGATCTCCATCCCCAAGCAAGTCGGGATCCTCAAGCGGAACATCCGCATCTTCTTCAAGATGGATATGTTTTGAAATACCACAACATCTATCATTCATACATTACTCATAAAGTCATAATTCATGCATATGTCATTCATATACATTGTCATGCATCATACTTTGCATAAGACTAACAAATATTCTATCAAAGTTTCTCTTGTTTTCTCCAAAGCAATTGAAATCACCGACCTGGCAGGTCCGGGATCGAGCCCCGAATCTCGGCGGAAAACTATCGAAAGACCGCCCTGGTTGTCCTCGGCGTGGTCGAGTTAAGCCCGAATCTCGACGGGAAAACTATACGAAAAGCGCCCTAGTTGTCCTCAAGCGGTGGGGTGGGATTAAGCCGAATCTCGTGGGAAAACTATCGAGCGATCGCCCTCGTTGTCCTCCGACAACGGATCCGGATTAATACGAAGCGGACGGAAACCCTATCCGAGCGATCACAAGTTATCCTCCGATAACGAGCGGTGGATCAATACCCGATGCAGCGGGGCGATATCCACACTTTGCCAAATTACTATCCCTCGGAGTAATCGGCACGAATCTATTACGATCCTTCTTATTATCAGCAGCGACTACTGATCGGCTTACGACTCGATTGCCTGGATAACATCTTAAGCCCATCTCACTACTTATCAACATTTCTCCGCTACGAGTCATATTTGGCTAAAAATCAATACAAACAATAACTTCATTCAAAAATGAGCACGAAGTCTAACGTCGACTCCCTCGGATGGCATCTTAAGCCCGTCTCCATGCTCCTTCGAAGCGACTACGAGCCTAGCGTGCGACTCCTCCCAACATCGACCTTTCGGATGGCATCTCAAGCCCATCTCAGCGATTCTCCTCCTATCAACAACCTCGAGTCTAGCATCGACTCATCCCCGGTGAGTCTCTACCTTCTCAAATGGCATCGTAAGCCCGTTCCGCATCATCACCACGGCGAGTGCAAATTTCGGGTGTACTCGGTGTTGATCATCTTCCTTGGTCACAGAAGACAAGTATGTCAATCTAACCTTCGGTACAAGAAGATTGAGCAGGGAGCTGTCATACCCAAAATTTGCCTCCATCTTCTCAAGATATCGTACATCCATACTCGAAGACTCCTCGAGAGTTGATCGGACAAAACTCTCTCTAGACAATCAACCCAAACTAGGGTTTGGCAATTCTCATTTAGATGGACTTCCAACATCTCCAATGTCCTTCATGCCTCCTCATATGCTTCAAAGATTCTCCATGTCAAGTTTCAAGCTTATGAGTCAAGTTTCCTCGAACATTGCTCGGATGGTTGAAAATCGGTTGTATTGGACAAAAGTCAATGTGGTCAACATACGGTCAAACTTCATGATTTTGATCAACATCCTCATTTTGAAGTTACATTCATCATTTGATCAAGGGTTGATCATGATTCATCAAGAAAACTCAAGATTTGCTCAAAAGTCAAACTTTCTAAATTAGGGTTTCTAGGTGAAAAGTCAATTGAACTTTGGTGATCATAACTTTCTCATACTTTCTCAAAATTTTCCACCACCTCTTGTTTTGAAGGAAATTCAATTCTCTACAACTTCATGTCTCACAAGAGTGTCCAAAAAATGCTTTATTTGAGAGGTATGGCTCAAAACATTACAGGTCATTTTCAAAGTCAACAAAAAGTCAACATTTTGTTTTGAGGATATATTGAGCATGGAAACTCCAATTGAGATGAGACTAAAAATGTTGGTTAGAGGTCTCTTAGAGCTTTCCAAAAAGTCTAAGAACACTCAAAAATGTGGAAAATTGAGCAAGATACACCATTCACAAGTTGGGCAATTTTGGAGAAGTGCACCAAGAGAGATGCTTCTAAAAATCAAATTTTTTGCAAATGGGCTTACTTTTTCTTCATCCAAACTTGTTCCTTATGCAATTAGGAATATCCAAGCCCAATGCCACGAATTTTTATTTTATTTTTCTATTTAATTTGGAATTTATTCATTTAAATACAAAATAAATTAAAAAATAAAGTATAAAATCAAAATTAAATGCAAAATTGATTTTCTCTCTTCCTTGAGATCAAGCAACTCAACAAAGCCGACCAAATTTGAAATTTGGATTGGTATGGCAAGATTTGATTGAAAATTGATCAAAATATGAAAATTTGGTTTTGTACAAAATCAAATTTGATTTGCATTGATTATTGATTGATTCTTCCTCAAATTAACTCCAAATCCTTCTACTATATATACATAACTCATGCCACACGAATTAGGGTAGAAATTTGGTCGGAGAAACCCTTATTGCAACTCAAAAACCGTGGTACACAACAAGCAATTGCAACCCTAGTTCCAAGCTTTTCAATCGATTCTAAGGTGTCCATTGCATTCCTTGATACCTCTTGAGTCGATCAAGACCCTCACATTGCTCAAAACCATCAGAATTGGAGAATCCAATTTGGTTTGTTCAAGAAAAATTCAAAATCGTATTTTAATTCTCATGCATTTTAACATGTTTTGTGGTTTTTTTTGTGTTTAGATGGAAGTTTGCAAGCTTTACGCATAGTTTGATTAATTTTCATGGCCGGAATCGAAACTTGCCATAGCTAGGGTTCCATGGACCGAATTGGGATCACAGAAATAGGATAAATTGGGCAACGAATACCACCATCATGTTTAGAATGATGAATCTAATCGAACCATGCCTTTAATTAATTTATATTGCTTGTCTTGGATTTTGGAATTTAGGGGGTGCGTAGCGCGTCGCTCTGAGGCCGGCCGCAAAATTCCAATTTCAAATGAGAGCGATGAAGTTCTTGGCGTGATTGGTGCAACGGAAGGTGACACTTGTTCATCCATCGTCGTTCAGATTCAATGACTGCGCGTCATCAGATCAGGATAGCAAAGGCGTGGGGTTGTGGCAGAGGTCTCGATTCGATCCACAGCCATGGCATTTGGTTTTACATGTTGCAAACTTTTCTTATTTTATTATTTTCCATTCAATATTTTGCATACAATTTAATTTCTTTTCATAATTTTATTCATGCATTAAAAATCATCAAAATATTTTTCCTTTGCATTTATTTTCATAAAATGCTTATTTAATTTATAAAATTAAAAATATTATTTTGCATGCATATTTATTTTATTCATAATTTACCATTTTAATCAATATTAATTAGTTTTAAATTATTAAAATGCATCCAAAAAATCCCAAAAATTTATTTTAACATATTTATGTTATTTCCAGCATGTCATATTTTCTCATTCAAAAATTTGCATTTTACTAATATTTTCCTCTTATTCGATTTCGTATTTTTAGATTTTCTTATCTTTTCACAGGTTATTCCGTTTGAGACGGTTTCTTTCTTGTTTTCTTTTTCCAATAATGTAATTGCTCATGGGATGTAATAGTTTAAATTAGGTTTTTATTTTCCATAAGTTTAAATTATGTATACGCCAAAGCCATGTAATAGCGTAGGACATTTATCTTTCGCATCTTTACATTCGCAATTTACTTTCCGCACCTATAAAGCTAGTAACTAGGCGTGTATGGCAAGATAAAATTGAACAATAGCTCACTCTAATTTTCAAGATAAAATATACGAATTGACACACTCTTTTCACACACGCCTCTTAGGGTAATTCTCTCTCGTTGCCTTCGAATTCAAATGGTCAAGTCCCTCGAGCGTAGAGGTATTCTAGCACCGTTGCCTTCAAAACAAATCATCATAGTCCCTTCGATACAAGATCATAGACCCACGATGTAGCCTACGAATACATGATCTTGACCCTCGATTGTCGCCTCGAAAAATGATGATAGTCCTTCGAATGTGCTAGGATACTTCCTACAGTTGCTTTCTATGACCATCGATGTCCCCAGATGTGTCGCTTACATCCAGAATAGGGTTACCTACCAACTAATGGTATGGATAGCGCTATTCTAAAGGGCATAAAATAACACAACGACCAATTACGAGTGGGTAATAAGACTTTTAGTTGCTTGCTCAATCAAATACTTTTCACACACACTTTTGTCAAAGTTCAAACTCTTTTCAAAGCGAAACATTTAGAACACTTTGTATACATTCCTACATGAATCATTACAAAGTCAAAGTGAAATGCCTTTTCAAAACATTTTTGTCAAACACCGAAAAACAATTTTAAAGTGATCTAAGAGCAACTAAGAGCCGTAGATAACTACGGATGGAAAGGGTGCTAATACCTTCCCTTTTCATAACCTTCTCCCTTACTCGAATCTAACGAAGGTCTTTTACGTACTTTTACCTTCCCTTAATTGGATAAAAATAAAAGTCGGTGGCGACTCTTGCTATCCGCATTTGCGATACAAAAACCTACAAAGTCGAGTTCAAGTATTACACCCGGCCTCGTGAATTGAGAAAGGTGACCTCGTTAAAAAGATTACATCTTTTCAACGATTCTAGGGGCAAATGGACTCCTAATTCGACCCATACGATCGTCAAAGAAGCTTTTCGAGGCGGTGCCATGACTCTACAACCATGGACGGTGATGAACTCCCACATCCTGTGAATCTTGATCAGGTCAAAAATACTTTGTCTAAAAAACAAAGAATAGCTCGGTAAGTCGAAAACCCGAAAGGCGGCTTAGGCAAAAGAGCGTCTCGGTGGTGAAAACACGAAAGAAGCGGTCAGGGCAAAATTAGAGACAATAGCGAAATTATCCTGATAGATTGAAAACTTGAAAAGGCAATCTATGCAAAAATTAAGGATAAAAATGACAAAGTAACTGCATCAGTCCGTACTTCGTCAATCTGAAAGAATCTTTCATCAACGGATCTTCAATCAAATCTTCTAAAGCAACAAACACAGTTGGAATTCAAAGTTGTTAGGGATAATAGTGGTTATTGCTTTCAATGTAGCCTTTTCCCAATCAATTATCATTTCCAACTCTTGTAAATAGCTCATGGAATCACGCCTTTGGCTGATTACCATTCTATCAATAAAATTTGAGCCTTGTGCCTTTTTGTTTGCAATTCTTGCTTTATTCAGTTTTGCAAAATAACGCTTTTTATTTGTGGAAATCACTTTTTTTGAAACTAAAAGGTTTTAAATGAGTTTTTACTTCAAAATTTTGAAATAAAAGAAAAATGTCCCTTCGAACTGTGAACACAGAAAGAACTTTAACAGTTTTCTCCATGAGTGTTTCGATATCAGAAAGATAGAACAACTGCTACAGAAGTCTTCTTCTCCTCAACAGAAATCATCAAAGGACGGTATTCTTATCCAAAAAAGAATTCCCGACAAGGTGGCCAATTAAATGCCTTTTTCAGAAAGTTTAAAGCATGCAACTCAGATTCATCAACAGTAACATCTGCACCATTGCTGCGGATTTTGCTGAGTATTTGTTCGAATTGTGACGTAGTCCTTTTCCCAAATACCCCCTTTTGTTGTCTTGTCAAATATCGTCAGCATGCATATGACATTCATAACATTCATCATTCATACATAATAGCATCATTAATGCACTTTCTGCATTTCTCAAATGTTTGCTTCAATATCACTTGTTTAGGATTGCATTTGCTCCCAAGAAAGAAAAAAAAAGTGTGGATATGTCATCTCTCCAGTAGATCATCCCCAAGCAGAGAAATACATCTTTTCTCTCTTATTCCCCCAGCTGATATCATTCCTCATTGGGAACGAAGTCTTGATTGACCTTTTCTTTCCAGTTCATTCCTGGATAGAACCTCGTCTCTGACCAATTCAGGTTTAGATTTCACAGAAAAAATCTACCTGCTAACAATAAGCAATAGCCTCATCATCTGAGCCACTTATTTCCTTTTCATCTTGAAACTTATCATAAAATGATTGTTTTTCTCAACAAGTTCAAATCATGAAAGTTCAAGAAATCTCCATGATTGTCTTTACGTCTAAAAGAAAACCTGTGTCTTTTCAATCAAAATGCCCGCATCTTCTCAAGAGAAAGATCCCCGACAAGATTGTAGCTTTGAAAATAGAAACTCATTTGAGATCTGTTTCCATCATTGTCTGTTATTCACAAGGCTGAATACTCAGTAAATTTCTCAAGAATTACCTTGTTATAGTTATCACTTCGCTGATAATTGGTAATATCTTGAACTCATTACCATAAACTATCACAAGGTTGATAATTGGTAATATCATTTTCATTTACCTTAAACATTGTCACAAGGGTGGTAATCTCTTTGTTTCCCAATGCGAAGCAGATATTCACATGTTTGTGAATCATTTCCCGATGAAACATATTACTTGTTTCCCAACAAACGAGTTCTCTTTTCTTGGATAGATCAGTCATCCTCACAAATTTTCCCCATCGTGTCATTTCTTTGATATTTTACGGTGAATCTATTGCGATCATTTCGCATCACTGCATCTTTTGGTATCTTAGGTCCAAATTTGCATTGATACATATTCAAGTCTCTTTACACCTATCAAAATGAAGATATTCATCTTCATATCTCGGGTTAAAAGAAACTTAAATAGGGCATCTGTCATACCCCATTTTTGACCTAATATACCACCTTACATTTGCATCATTGCATCACTAACATTTGAGCAATTTAATCGGTGTAGCTTCTACGAGTCAAAATTAGGGTTTCATCAATTTTTCATCGATTCAAGAGGAAATCAATTAGGGTTTGAGCTTCATTCACCTCAATTGATATATCTTGATCAAATCATCAACCTCGATCTTGAGATATCAATTTTCCTCATGATCTATCGAGGATCGACCAATTAGGGTTTTTCGAGGATGAGCAATTATTGATTTTCGATCAATGAATGACTTTTTGATTAGAGATTGATCTTCATATCTTAAATACAACATGTTGACCTAATTTACGGATTCAAAACATCACGATTCACTGAAATTCATCGATCGATTTCGGATCATCGATGAAATTTCATTTGCCGAAAAGTCAAACTTTGACTTTTGGTCAACTTTTCAAGACAAAACTTTTCCATCATCAAAATACTTCAAATGATCCATCATGATCATAAAAATCAAGAAATTTGGAAAAGTCAACAAAAGTCAAAATTTTCAAACTTAGAAAATTTTCAAAGTGTTAAAATTTCACATTTTTTCCAAACTTCATGGCATTTTTTCACATAGTTCCATTTGGAATTAGGAAAAACTCAAAACATGAAAGTTGTAGCCCTTGAAACAAGCTGTCTAAAATGTCCAAGAACTCTCAAATCCATAGAGTCTAGCTATACTTTTGATTTTGAAACATAGAGCTCCAAAATCCTTGATTTTCAAGTACAACTTTCAAGATTATAGGTCATTTTTGAGTTTCTTCTTCTAGAAGCCATGCCACCTTGCAAGAGGATAGAGATGATAAAAAATCAGATGGAGAGTAATTATGATGGGATAAGATCAAGTTGAATAATTAACCATGGTTAAAAGGAAGCTTCCTTTTGCATTTATTGCAAAAATGACTTCCTTGCCCTCTAAGGAAACTTGTAAATACCAAAGCCAATCTTCTTCACTTACCGTTCAGAACTTTTGACCTATAAATAAAGGTCATGTTGGCCATATGAAACTACACCAAAACTATGCCAAAACAAGCTTTCTCCATTCTTTCTTAAAATTCAAGAACCATAGTGTAATTTGAGAATTCTTGTATTTTTCAAAACTTGTGAAAAAACATGAGATATTTGGTGTCTAACATGTCATAAACATCATATGTAACTGATTTGAAACTTAAAATCAACACAAGAAACACTAAAACTCAAAGTTGCATTTCAAAATTCCAAACTTGTCAAAACTGCCTTAACTATCGAATTGGATCATTGGCTCGAGCAAGTTGAGTTTTTTCCATTCAAACATCATCAACATACTCCATATGGATGATGCAGACCATTAACTTCAACCTGTAACACCTCTAACATCGAATTCAAGTTTCACTTTGGAGCTTATGCAGGTGGACTTGGTTGGAATGATCCAGGCTAATTCATGATGTGCAGACCATCCTCACCAATCCTTGAAGTCCGTTGGTGCTATAGGAATCATCAAAGCGATTGGAAACACTCCATCATCAATTTCGATCTCACTTCAAGAGGTAAGAACATGAACTTCAAACTCCATGATTCCTTGCTTTCAGTTCAAAAGCTCTTGGCCATTTGTTTACGCTATCATCGATCAACCCTCAATCAATTAGTTGATTCATTCACCATACGATTTCAATTAGGATTTTCAAAATTTGGGTTCTTCGTGATTTCTAGAAATTTAACCATGTTAAGATGAAAATAAATGAAATTAAACGACATCATCATGTTCCGGGTTTAAAGATCAAGTTTGATGTTTACATCGAGCAATTTCATGGAGAAATGAAGAATCCATGGGTGATTGAAGATTGGAGGAAGAAGAAAGAAGAAGCTGCTGCCGTTTTTTCAAATTCAAAAATCTGGTTTATAATATTATAACATTGTTTGATTTCAATACGGATGTATTACCGCCCGGTGTTTGCCACTCACTCTTAAGTCATTCATGCCATGCCTTGCCTAATGGTCCGGGTTCGAGTAGCCTTGGGACCATTTTTTATAAACTTTGTAATTTTTCTTCATATTTTTGCAAACTTTGACTTTTCAAAACCCAATCAAAACTCCTCATTTTGAGGTGATTTTTTGTACACATGTCAATTAACATATCTATTTTATGATAGTGTCAAAAAATTTCAGAAAAACTTTCATCCGATTATATTTTTATCGAGCCGAAAACGATGCATTTGAGTACTTTTTAAAGCACTTTCAAAGGCATTTTTTTAAACTTTCAAGCCCGATTCTTTCCAAACTTCTCATAAGTTATATTTCACTTTTCAAAAACACTTTCAAAATCATTTTTTCAAAACTTTTCATCAAACTTACATCTTTTTCCATCATCGATCCAATTTAACGATAAAACCGAATTCGTTTCTCCTCGAATTTCTTAATCGATCATGGGCCTCCCTTTCGGTGTAAGTCCCAAAATTCTTTTTATGTACATAATTATTTCCTTGTACATATCCAATTCTTTTATGTACGTACCAATTTTACACATACATAATACATATACTTTTGTAAATACTTAAGTACGGACAAACTTCGTGCATTTGTTTTCATTTTGAATACCATTGGTATTAGAAGGAGCATTATTCTGGTGAAGCGCTTTTAAACCAATGGGCCTCAATATATATATATCTATACATAGTACATAAATACTTTCGTATTCTACACTCTTAAACAATCAATTATAAATATTGTTTCAATTTACACACATTTATATTTCCTTCATAAACTCCACGTACATATCCATATCTGTTACACACATTGTATATATGTCTAGTTATAACATAACTAGTCTAACCAATAGGTTCCCCACAATAGCCTCTTGGGCTTTGTACAAGATAACTCATTTCATCCGAGTTCAACCTCCTCTTGGCTTCATATAACTCATTCATCGGAGTTTAGCCTCCGCTTAGGCTTCATATAAGGCGACACTCCCTGATGAGTCATGGGCTGAAAGAACTCCTCATTGAGTTTAGCCTTCTCTTGGGCATCATACAAGAAAGAGATCGGTAAATCTCTTATGACCTCTATTGGGCTTCCAATACAAAGAATCACGCGTTAGGATAGAACCACGAGGAATATAATTTCCGTGAAATTGCTCTTGATCCTAAAAGGATGGTTTCAGTGAAATCCTTTTAAAAGCCAATGCAGGCCCATACCTATAGCTTCCTCTTGAGCTTCATGAGGACCCTCATGACCTGGAACCTCCTCTTGGGCTTCAATGGGACCCATGGTCTTCAAAAGCATCCCTTAATCCAATCAATTTCTCCTAGAATTTGACGTTTATCATCTCTATGGAAGAAGTATCTCATCTATCATCACATACAATCAAACTTTTCAAACTCTTTTCAAAACATCTCTATCATCGTAAGTGGTAACACTTGTACACTCAAGCAAAACACCCAATGCTTACAATTAAAAGATTCAATCATCTTTTCAAACATCTTTCTAAAAACTCGTAAGTGGTAACGCTTGTACACTCAAGCAAAACACCTATAACTACAACGAAAGATTCATCATCCTTTCAAAATGTATGTGATGAGATAGATTAGATACATTTTTCATTAAGATGACATTTACGTGTCTCTTAATAACATCCCGTTGCTTCCACTAGTATAAGTGGTAACTACGATTGCTCGACTTTCTCAATATCTCTTTGAGAATACGTAGGCCTGAGGTCTCATCCTTGCCGCAAATTTCTTTCTCCTCAAACCAAACAAACCATAGATCCCTTTGATCCGAGCTCAAATGCTCGATTCCCATTAGGGATATGTATAGAAGATCCCAATGATCTTTGCGAGCACAATAATAACAAAACCTAGGATCCTACACATGATCTACCTTTCTTAAAATCCAAAGGAGAAACTTTCCCAATCATAGAAATAGCAATTTAAAACACCAAACATATCAAGCGTATTCATATATAAAGCTATAGATAACTATATATATTTAGGGTGCTCCATCTATTCCTTTATATAACAAACCCCACCGAATCTCCCCATGCGTTGCGTTTAGTTTGCGCTAGTCGTAATGCATATCATATCAATTGAGGGTATTGCGACTTTCCCCTTTTCATAATCATTTTCTTGTGTTGGAAATAATAAAGCTTGATGCTCGTGACATCTTTATAAACAAATCAAAGAGTAAATCGTTTCGAGCAGAGAATTCGATTGATTCGATTCCCTCGCCGTCACTTTTTAACAATCGTTTAGATAGTTTTTTCCGTCGGCTTGGGTATTAATCCGGATCTGTTGTCGGAGGACAACTAGGGCGGTCGTTCGAATAGTTTTCCGTGGCTTGGGCATTAATCACAGACGATTGTCGAAGGACAACTAGGGGCGTTCGTTCGAGATAGTTTTCCGTCGGCTTGGACATTAATCACGGACCGATTGTCGAGGACAACTAGGTGGTCGTTAGATAGTTTTCCGTCCGCCGGCATTAATCCACGGACTGTTTGTTTTGGAAGTGATTTTCTGTTTTGAAAAACAAAAAGAAACTTTGATTGAATATTGTTAGTTTGTACAAATTATGATGCATGACAATAGTATGAATGACATATGCAAATTATGACTTTTATGAGTAACGTATGAATGATAGATGTTGTGGTATTTCAAAACATATCCATCTTGAAGAAGATGCATACATTCTGCTTGGGGATTCCTGGCCTCCGTTAGGACTAAATGGATGAAAACCACACTTTTAAAAGAAGAAAGATAACCTTGATTCCTCCGATGCACTCGACAGGTCTTGAGTCTAGATATTGTTGAGGATGGTGGAGATCGAGAGATGCGCGGCTGAGGATCTTGCCTAGATCTGCTTTGGGAAAAAAAAATTAAGAGGCACTCTACTGGGGATCTTGCACATAGGTCCTGCTGGAGAGCAATTGATAATTCTTTGGGAGGCCAGGGTTAGAAGGATTTGGAGCAATCGAGATCTCGGTTGGGGAATAAAAGATGTAGGTTTCCCAGATGCACTATCGACCATGTTTCAAGTCTGGATCTGCTTTGCCGGAGGTGATGATTCTTGAGATATTGGGGATACCTGCATTGGTGATGAATCATTTCGCTGGAGGCCCGATGTGACATGGCTTAGCTGAGTGGAATCACTGCTCGGGGACTAACATGATGGAGCTTGAAATGTACCGGACTAGGAGGAATATGTGTACTCCGTTGGGGAAATCTGTGACAGTGACATCTGTAGGTTATACCTTGCGAGGGGAACGTATTGGTGACTTTCGTCGTCATCTCAATTCCTAGAGCCTGTAGTAATTACTTTCGTATGTTTGCTTTTCGTATGTTTGCAAATAAATTCTTATTGTCAGATACATATAATCATTCAAAACAAACGTTGGACTTTTGAAAGATATATCCTTGATTCCTCCGATACCTTCTCGACCAAGTCTTGAGCACGGATATTGAGGGATGGTGGAGATCGAGAGTACGCTGGGGATCTTGTCGTGGATCTGCTGGGGGAAAATTTAGGGAGTTCCATTGGGGATCTAGAGCCGTTGAAACCTCTGGATGGGGAATAAAATGTAGGTTTCCTCCGGTCAGCTATCGACCAAGTTTCATGGATCTCTTTATGCTGCTGGGAATGATGATCGTTGAGAGATATTCTGCTAGGGATAAATACCTCAGCTGGGGATGAAACGTCATGCTTGAAGACTGGTATATTCGGGTTAAGTTGATCGGAATCACTGCTCGGGGACTGACGTGATGAAGCTTGGAATAAGTGGAAAGAAATTTGTATTCCGCTGGGAAAGATGTGTAGCAACTGACATCTCTATGGGAATTGTATTTTGCAGGGGAATGTATTGGTGACTTTCGTCGTCATCTCAATTCCTAGAGCCTGTAGCAATTACTTTCGTATGTTCACTTTTCGTATGTTTGTGAATAGATATGTATTGTCAGATGCATATAATCATTCAAGGCAAACGTTGGACTTTATGCAAACAACAATTGTAAAGAGAAAGGACTTGTATTAATTTGGAAGGTGGCGTATGGCCAAGTAGTTTGTACACAAGAAAAGCAAAAAGCTATGCGGAAACAATCTCGTTAAGTTTCAACTATGCTAGTACTCATATATTTCAACTATCTCATCTCCTTGTTGTCGTTAGAAAGTGGTGAATTGATTTTCGCCATTTGAATCTTGAATCACGATAGTAGTAATGCAGGTAGGTGATCTGGCCGAGGCATATCGTAAATCCCTAACTTTTACTCGACGCCCTTCGGGTTTCAATCTCTGGATACTTTTTTAATAGCCTTTTGGTTTTCGACTTTGCGGTGTACATTTTTTGTATATATCCTTAACTTTTGAACCCTTTTGGTTCGGGATGCCCTTATTTTGCCTAGGCCGATCGACCTAAGCGGGTCTCTTTATCGTAGTATTTTTGACTATATACGTATTCGCGGTGTGGGAAATCTTCATCATCCATGGTGCTAAGTATCATAGCTCATGGGAAAATCTTTCTTGACCTCAAATGGTCCCTCGTAGATGGAGTCCATTTGCCCAGGATACCTTATGGAAGAATGATCGCTTGACTACTAGATCACCGACTTGGTAGACCGGTTGCAGACTCTTTTGTTAAATGCTCGATCATTCGCTTACGATAGATCATCCATGCGGATGGATGTGAGTCGTTTCATTAATCAAGTTGATCTGGTCAAGGTTGGTTTGGATCAATCGCTACCCTAACTCTACGTCATGGAGGACTCGGTTGAGGGCTATGAACCCTCGATTGGTGGACCGCCTCCATACCATATACAAAGAGAGAGGTTTGTTGATGTTCGTCTTTGTAGTGTGATAACCATGAAGAGCGAATGGTAACATCTCATGCCAATCTTTGTAAGTCATTGTCATCTTCTGTATGATCTTCTTGAGATTGTTGTTGGCGGCTTCCACTGTGTCGTTCATCTTAGGCCGATATGGAGAAAAGTTGTGATGCTTAATCCTGAACTGCGTGCAGAGTTCGGTGATCATTTTGTTATTGAGGTTGGTACCATTGTCTGTGATAATCCTTTCGGGGGCCGTATCTACAAATAAGATTATGGTTGATGAATCGAGCCTGACATTCTTGGTAACAGAGATCACGCGAATGAAGGCGGCTTCTACCTACTTGGTGAAGTAGTCAATTGCCACAGGATGAAGCGATGTTGGAAGCGGTGGGCTTGATTTCCCCAATCATGTCAATGCCCCATTGCGAAAGGCCAAGGAGGCGGTCAAACATTCGGTGGTCTGGAGATACGTGCACTTTATGCGCATATATCGGCACTTGTGACAAGACCGGCGATAGCGGTGACAATCGGCTTCTATGGTGGACCAATAATAACTTTGTTCTCAAGATCTTCTTAGCCATCATTATGTCCGGGTGGGTACCAAAGCACCGTTAATTCTTCCATGATCCATTCGCTGTTTTTGGTCTGCAGTACGGAGTAAGCAAAGCAGTCGTGATTGCGTTTGTATAGTACGTTCTTTGAGGAAAATTTGGATGCGAACCTTCTCAAAACTTCTTGATGGTTAATGATTCCCTGGATATTCAAGATCTCGAGATATCTCTTCAAATCGTAGTACCAAGGTTTCTTCAATATCAAGCTCATAACAATATCTTTGGTTCGTCAAACTTTTCAATGATGATCGGGGGCCTCGTTGTCCCATCGACCTTGAACATAGACGACATAGTAGCCATCGTCCTAGTTGATTCTCTTCTCGGTGGAATGATTGAAAGTAATCTCTTGAAATAGGGATCAAACTCGAACATACTCTCGATATGGAATGAGATTCGGATGTATCCTACCTACTAATCATTGATCACTAAAGTGAGTCTCCATACACTTGCAAGAATTTGATTCTTAAGTCAATAGCAGCCTTTGATACCCATAATGCGCTTCGTATTGACCATGTTGTTAGTGCAACTAAAACATAATCTAGCGGTGAAAGGCGTATGTCCGCCTGCATGGGATGTAATGATGGTGCCAATGCCATTGCCGAGTGCGTTTGAGGCTCCATCAAAGACCATGGTCCATCGGGATCCTTGTTCAGGTCCTTAAGTCACGGTTTTCGCAATCGATAACTAGTAAAACATCTTCATCTGGAAATTTAATGCATAGGTGATAGTCATCTGGCTTGATGAGCCAACGATCGGCTACTACACTTCCTTGATCGCTTTAGAAGTATCTGGATGTCGTATTCGGTCAAGATCATTTGCCATCTTTCTATTCTTAGGAGAGCTAGTTTCTCAAATATGTATTTTATCGGATCCATCTTGGAGATCAATAAGGTAGTGTGAGTCAACATATCTTGTCTTAGTGATGACCAAATGTCTGTTTACCAAGTTTTCTCGAGCTGAGTATCTTGTTTCCACGGTGATAAACTTTTGCTAAGGTAGTATATTGCATACTCTTTTCGATCGAGACTCGTCATGTTTCCCAACACACACACCATGAGTTCTCTAACAACATCAGTACATGATAAGAGTCTTCTTCGCCGGCGACATCGGGATAGGAGGATTACATGGGTACTCCTTGATTTTTCAAGCGATCGGCTTGATTGTCGTTCTATTCACTTGATCTTTCTTTAGTAACTTGAAGATTGGCTCACAGTAGCGGTTAAATGTGCAATAGATATAGCAATGTAGTTCAATCGGCCGAAACCTCGACTTCCTTCTTGGTGTGCTGGCATCTCTTGAATAGCTTTAACCTTGGTGGGTCAACTTCAATACCTTTACCACGACAACAAACCCTAAGTTTACGGATCGACTCCAAAGGTGCATTTGTTGGGATTAAGTCTCGATCAATACTTCTTCAACCTATCAAATAGTTTAGTAGATGATCAAGATGTCCTCTTGATTACGTGACCGAGCTATCATATCGTCGGCGTAGACCTCTATCTCGTGGTGATCATGTCATGCAACAATGTCACCATAACGCGATAAGTGGCGCGTTCTTGATCGAACGGCATAACCTTGTGCGAGAAAGGCCCTATTGTATAAGTAGTCTTCTCCATGTCTTGAGAGCCATTTGATCCGATTATAACTTAGAAAACCATCCATGAAGGAGAAATATTATCTTTGGCCGGTGTTGTCAACGAACATCATATGAGGAAGTGAAAGTCGCTCTTCGGACTCGCTTTATTCGAATCTCATAATCCACACACTTCTTACTTTGCTATCCTTCTTAGCACGGGCACCACATTTACAACCTTGTGGATAAATATTGACTAAAACCGGCGTTGACGCCCTAACCCGCTTTGATTTTCTCGACATCTCGGGACGCATCACGTTCCACCTTCCTTGGGAGAAAACCTTTCTTACCAGAATCGTTGTACCACAATGTCAATGTCTAACCACAGCATGTCTTCATATGACCAAGCAAAACCCGATATAGTCTCATAGTATACTGTACCAACCTTTCTTTAACCTTTGTTCTCGAGACCGGCTCCTATCTTGATCTCTTCATCTTCATTCGATACCCAATTCACAACCTCAACGGCTCTTCGTGTGGTTGTATAACAACTCTTCTTCTTTGTCAAGCATCGACAAGTTCTCCTAGCAATTCACAATCTTCCTCACCTTCGTCTTTGGCTTGTAGATTGGATTATCGAAGTCATATTTAGCAATAGCATAGGCGTTATCAAAGGATTCGGAGTGATTCCGCGATTATCCGCGTGGGTTTGTGTAAGAAACACAAAGCTTTTGAAGAGGTGATAAAGTAAAGAAAGCAACAATTGAATGCAAAAGTCCAGATTTTATTGAATGAAAATATGCAAATGACAGATAATAACCTCACAAACGAGCCATGGTGCCGGGTGGGCACTAGGCGGTATGTTCAAAACCTAGCAAATACAAGCAACAACAGAGCAATTCAGGCTAAGTGATCGTTATCGTTGTCCCCACCGGGCCCCGAGTGAGTACCACCTCCTGTTGGCTCGCAGGCATCCTTCGTGAGGCCATCCTGGGAGGAACTGCGTAACTTAGGGAATTGACGGTGAGTCAGGCATGACTCTTGAGATTGTTTCAAAGCTTGACAAGGAGTCTCGAAGAATTCACCCTCCACCTCGAGGTATCGGAATGGCCAGGTGGTGACCATCTTCTTCACCACATCATGTCTTCACTTTCACAGGGTACCCAACCCGATGCAAGGTAGAGGTGGCCATGCCCATGTCAAGGGTAGGGTAGGCGAGAAGTAAGCCGGACGGATGTCCATGACAAAGAAAGTAGAGTCAAAAGTCCGGGAACCGACTTATCAGTAAAGTGAGCTCTCAATCACTGCTGGCTAGAACCATCAAAAGCTCTCACGATTATGTCAGGGTTTAGACCAACCTTCAACATCAAGTCGATCAAAAGCAGGTCTTCGGAAGGATATTCGAGGCCATTATCCACCAAACATGAGACAATGTAATGCCTTGCATTTAACAGAGATGTGCAAGCTTTGTTGTGTTTCTTTCCGTGATCGAGATCGACATCGGAGAAGCCTAAGCCGTTGTTGGCGGCCAGGCTAGCATACACACTTCAAAGTCATTAGTAGTGTCTTGTACGTGGGCATTCTTCATAAACTTACCAAGGCTTAGCATGAGCCTCGAGCCTGGCAGAAGCGGCATGGAGATTTTGGACGGTCTGTCCCAACTGTTCCACACATTGTAGTCACTCTTCTTGATAATCTTGAAATTTCCTCCATTTCTTGTTTGGAGGTGTCTTGACAACTTCCTTTGGCACTACGGGAAGGTAGGATGAGTCCTCGGTTCTTTCCTCTAGTCTCGGGAACTGGTTGAATAGCTGGAATGCGTTTGGAGTCGCGATGTCTTTGGAGAGAGATATCAGAAAGAATACTCTTGGGTTGGTCACCTACTTGATCGGTGATATTGTCAATGTCAGGAATGGTAGCTTCAACTGTAAGATCTTCAATGGTCAGAGGGTCTTGCTTGACGCCATGATAGTAAACATCAGATCCATAATCCCAAGGAATAGCTTTGTCAGAGGAATATGGAACTGGTCTTGGAGAAATAATAATGAGAGGTGCCACTCTAGGCACAAAATGTGAAGGAAATCCTTATAGTGTTAACATCGACATAGTCTTACAGGAAATCGTCACCCCATCCGGTCTCCTTAACATCTTCAATAGGAATCTTGTAGCTCTCAGGAACAGTGTACTTCACCATATAATCAAACTTTCCATGTGGCTGCCCCAAGGTATCCCATGCAGGGCGGTGCAGTTTCCACGCATCTTGATCTTGATTTCTTAGACATGTCTTCACAGACTCTCGGTGGTTTAGGAATAGTATTCACGGTTATCCATCATGCCGCGAACACGTCTTCTCAAAAGCACAACCATCGTGCGGATGGGCACCAACGACAATTCTCTGGGCATCACAGGTTGACACCGCTGCACAAATTCTTCTTACGGTCATCGGAGGAATGGTCAAGTCATCTATGTTGAAAAGCGTGAGTATCCTCACCAACAACATTGGAACTTTTGTCATGGTTAGGCATGGGCGTTGATCACGTTTGAAGTCTCACGGAGGAATTAACTCAATGCTTAGCTTGATCATATCTTGAATTTTGTTCTTGAGAGCGATTTATCGATTAGTGCCACAGGCTATTGGAGTGGTAAACACACTTAGCATTAGGATTGTCTCGGAGAGGAAGTGTTGGCACTCGAGGAGGATCCTCAGTAATCACCGCTTTCAACATGTGTTGCAAGGCTTGCTGACAGTGGCATGTTGAACTTAAATGGCTTGTCTTCGTGGTGCATTCAGCTACGCGTTGTCTCGGCGAGGTTGTCTTGATGTAGGATTAGAGTCACAACTTCCCCCACATTGAACGATCGGTCTTGGCTCGGCTTTTCTGACCATACACAGTATTAGCTTCTTTCTTACCACCAAAAGATCTCTTCACAGCATTTGAAGATGACTCTACATGAATCTTTCCGCTCTTGATACCAGCCTCAATATGCTCTCCTGTCAATATCAGCTCGGTGAATCCGTTTGAAGAGTTTCAATCGGATGATTGAAGAATGGGCCTGTGGTGTTCCCATAAATATCAACCAACTCCCATTGGACAAGGGTGGCTGAACTCTGTCTGCTAGATCTCTCCATTTATGAGCATACTCTTTGAACTTCTCCTCGCGACCCATAGACATGCTCTGTAGTTGCATGCGAGTGGGTGTCAATTCAACATTGTACTTTCATCTTTGCTGAAAAGCATCCTAAGTCACTCCAAGTACGGATACGGTCGTTCTCAGGTGATAATACAACTCCAATTGAGTTAGGACAAACTCTCTTGAAAATAATGCATCCACAACTTTACATCATCGGTGTGGGGTTGATCTTGAACATAGGAATTTAAATGCAACGGACAGGAAATGCCATCATATTTGGCAAAGTTGGAACTTTGAACTTGGGAGGAATCACCACACGAGGACAAGACTCGGATCATCAAAATTCCAGCCGACATCTTGAGGTTTTCTACATTCAGACGGTCTTCAAGTTGCTTGTACTTGTCATCTTCATCAGTCTTGGTCATTATCATAGTGATCTTCTCTTCTTTCTCAGCTCACTGGCTGCCTTCTTCATTGCTGTGGTCCCTCGATCTTGACACTTCCTTGAGGAGATCTGTCCGGTGACCACTTTAGGACCACCTTTGTAGCGCTCTACCCATGTTGAGAACACCAGCGACCCTCTTTTTCTATTGATGAGCTTCTTGGATCTTCTTGGCCTGGACCAAGCTAGTGAACATCTCCTAGAACTGAGCATTCTGAGCCTGGAGATCTTTGACAGACTATTCAAGAGCCATTTCTGCTAAAATAAATAGCGAGAGAATGAGAAAACCAATCATCAATGTACCTGTTATGAGATGTTATGCCATGATATGCGATGTTTATGCGGATGCAATGCAATGTTTTCAAGGACCTTAGAGATTTAAATTTGTTAAACAAGCACGAACAAACATTTATTAGTTCAAAACAAAAGATAGTTCAAAACAAAAAAGAAAAGCATATAAATCCTAAAGCTCTAAGTCTCCCATGGGCGCTTCCTCTTGGTGCCGAGGTAGGCGTTGATGTTTCGCTCCTCGTGAAGTAGCTTTGTCAACTCTAGTACCTTCTTCTCACTTGCATAACACTGAGCTTCAAAGGTATCCCTTTCTTCTTTAAGCTTGAATCGAGGATCTTCAAGTCTTCAAAATCGGTAGGCATGTCGGGATGGAGAACGATATAGTACGTCACCTATAACAGGTTCCATAATTACGGTAAGCAGTGAATGGCATCATGAGGTTTTGAGCTCGAGCTCTCACCCATTTGAGGTAAGGTTCCCAAGGAATGGAGTTTTGGTGCCCCAAAGTCTTGGTATCAGTCTTCTTTACCATGCCCCAAGCGTGTATGAACCTTCGTCGGTAATTCTGGAGATCGTGGTTGTAATCGAACATAATATCTTGGAGAAGCATATCATGAGGACCATCTCTTCGAGCAAAACCAAACTGACGTAGAGCTAGAGAAGGGTTGTAAGTAATACCTCCCCTTATACCAAGGAGTGGTACATTAGGGAATTCTCCACAATGCTCAATAAATGTGAAATCCTTTTGAGAGAAAAGACGCCAACGGATATCTGAATGAGAGAGTGACATTAGCCTTTGAGACCACTTCAACCTTTGTTCATTCTTCAAAACTGATGGAGGAAGGTGCGAAATAAACCACCTGGAAAGTAACGGTATACAACACATGAGAGTTCCTTGTCTCTTAGTAGTACGAGTGTGGAGAGAATGTAGAATATCTCCAAGTAAAGTAGGCACAGGATTGCGAGTAAGAAACAACTTGATGGTGTTGACATCTATGAATTGATCCAAGTTAGGGAATAGAACCAAACCATAGATTAGCAAGGCCACAATGTCTTCAAAGGCATGGAAACTCATAAATTTGAGGAACTCTCGGGCTTTCTTTATCAGGAACTTAGCAAGTAAACCCTTAACTCCGCTTCTAGTTTCCCAATTAGCTTCAATGTCTGAGCGCTTTAGATGTAGCGCTGATGCAATGTCTTCGTACCTAGGAACCTTTTCTAAACCGCTGAATGGCATTTGGTCAAGAATGGGTACCCCAAGTAGCTTAGAGAACTCTTCCAAGGTAGGAACTAACTGATAATCTGGGAATGTAAAGCAATGGTGTTTTGGATCAAAGAACCGAATAGAACATGCATCATATCTTCTTCAAAACGGAGATAACCAAGTCAAGCGGATAACCATGTCTTTGATGAACGAGCATGGTCGGGGAATGTCTGAAACCAATTCTTTGAGTAGGAAGGTATACCCATGAAGTTGATTCGGATAGTCTTTCTAGAAGCCATAATCCCTACAAAAGCAGGCAAAGATAAACCTAGGTCCTTGAAATAGTTAGAAATGATATGCAATGCGATGATGTCATGATGTCATGTTTAGCACACAAACAATTCACACAAAGAGCCTAGGTTTAAGGCTTGCATGAGGTATATGTGATTACCCCACCAAAAGTTTGAGTTGGTTCATCCTGTCCTATAATAATGCTTGGGTTCTAGGAATCTCATATCATTGATCTTTCTCGTAGGCATTTATCTCAATAACTACTACCAAAATGGTCGTGAAAATATCCCAAAAGTCTGATCTTAATGAGTGTAGCATCGACTATCAACCAACCTCGGTCTACACCAAAGCCGGCCATCTCACTACCTTCTAATGGCCAAGATGGGTCAATTAAGGTTCTAAAAGTTTAGGTAGTGCTTGATGACACCACGCAGAAGCCAAATACTATCCTCAACCTGGAAATGAAGAGTATCAGGACATCTAAAGTGTCACACTAACGTAGCCATCATGTTGACCGTTTCGATATATGTCTAACGGTCGCGACGATTTATTGCTACTTACCTAAAAGGACCGGATCCGGTGTAGGATCCCCCAAATATAATAAACAACCCTTAAAGATAAAGCAAGCAAGTCAAGAGAAAACGATAAGTGATCTAGAAATCCCAAGGCATTCTCTCTCTTTAGGTGTCTCCCGAAGAGTCGTTTGTTTTTATGTCGGATGAACCCGCTTTGAGATTTTGTATCGCAAATGTGGATTGCAAGAGTCACCGACTTTTCTTTTATCCAATTAAGGGAAGGTGAAAAACAGAAAAGACCTTCGTTAGATTCGAGTAAGGAGAAAGTTATGAAAAGGGAAGGTATTAGCACCCTTTTCCATCCGTAGTTATCTCACGGGCTCTTAGTTGCTTCTAGCTCACTTTAAAATTGTGCTTCGTGTGTTTGAAAAAATGTTTTGAAAAGGCATTTCGCTTTGACTTTGTAATGATTCATGTAGGAATGTATACAAGTGTTCGGAAATGTTTCGCTTTTTGAAAAGAGTTTGAACTTTGACAAAAAATTGGTGAAAAGTATTTTGATAGAGCAAGCTAAAGTCTTATTACCTACCGAGAATTGGGTCATTTTCGTGTTATTTTCGTTCCCTTTAGAATAGTGCTATCCATACCATTAGTTGGTAGGTAACCCTATTCGTTGGATGTAAACGGGACATTCGAAGGGACACCGAATGGTCATAGAAGGCAACTTGTAGGAGATATCCTAGCACATTCGAAGAGACTATCATCATTTTTCGTAGGCGACAATCGAGGGTCAAGATCATGTATTCGTAGGCGACATCGTGGGTCTATGATCTTTGTATCGAAGGGACTATGATGATTTGTTTTGAAGGCAACAGTGCTAGAATACCTCTACGTTCGAGGGACATGACCATTTGTATTCATAAAGGCAACGAGAGAGAATTACCCTAAGGGGTGCATGTGTGAAAGAGTGTGTTGATTTCAGATATTTTATCTTGGAGTTATGAGTGATCTATGTCCAATTTTATCTTGCCATACACGCCTAATTACTAGCGCTTTTATTAGAAATTGAAAGTAAATGTACCTACGCTAATATGAGAGTCTTGATAAATGTCTTAATTGGCTATTACATAGGCATTTGAAAAGAAAAGGATAACGTAATGAGTAACTGATGTGAAAATGATAAGTAGAAAATGTTATAAAATAAATATTTTTAAATGAGGAAAATGTTTTATGTTAGTAATGACATTAATATGATAAGATAAATTTTGGGAATTTTGATTGATTGATAATTTAAAACAATTAAAAGTCATTTAAACAATTAATTAGTAATTAAATTAAATATGTACAAAATAATAATTTTATATTAAAATTAAATAAGTATTTTCTGATGATTATGCAAAAAATAAATATTTTTGGTGTGTTTTAGATGCATGATAAAAATATTGAAGATAAATTAAATAGAATGAAAAATATTGAAAAATAAGAAAATATGGAAAAATAGAGTTAGTTTCAAAAGAACAAAATATATTGGTCTTGCCAGATTCAACCGGAGACCTCTTGGCAACATCCTTCCATGCCTTAACCACTGGGTCAACGCGCGCTTTGTCATGTAATTGAAACGGAGCCGCTTTTAAATGAATTTGATTGCCGAATTCAAATCCACGCGAAGATTCTTCTTCGCTTGAATTTCGGGAATTTAGCGTCATTGAGATTCGACGCTATGGCCCCCAACTTCAAAAATCAAGCACAAGCAATATGAATAAGTTTTGAAGCCATGGTTCGATTGGAGACATCGTTCTAAACACGATGGTGGTCTTAGATTTGTCCAATTTTACGTACGTGAGTTCCCAATGGGTGGAAACCCTAGCCATGGTAATTTCTGATTCAGGCCACTAAAATGCAATTAAATCATCCAGAAAGCTTGCAAACTTTGTTCTAAACACAAAACAAACATCAAAACATGTTAAAAATGCATGAATAACAGAATTCGATTTTTTGAAAAAGTAAGAACAAACCAAAACTGAATTTCGTGATTCTTGATGATTTTGAATGTTGTAAGGTCTAGAATGATTCCAAGTACTCCAAGGAATGTGTTTGGATGCTTAGACTTGGTTGAATCGAAGCAAAACTAGGGCTGCCACTTGCTTGAATGTCACGAATTTTTTGACTTAGGTTAGGATTCTTCCAAGCAATTTTTCTGTCTTTGTTCATGTGGTATGCATTGTACATTTATAGTAGATGGATTTTGGGCTGATTTGAGGAACAAATAATGATCAATCAATGCAAAAATTATTTGATTTTGTACAAAATCAAATCTTCCTTATTTGATCCAATTTCTTCAATATCTTTTAAATCAATGCAAATTTGAAATTTGCCACTTTGTGAGTTACTTGGATCTCAAGTATGAGAGAAAATCAATTTTGCAATTAATTTTGATTTTATACTTATTTTTAATTTAATTTGTTTTAAATGAATAAAATCCAAATTAAATAGAAAAATAAAGACAAAATTCGTGGCATTGGGCTTGAAGGTTCCAAATAAGATAAGGAACAATTTAAACCAAGAAA
>CM038793.1:240082396-240237487 GCA_021764765.1 Vicia sativa | reverse complement strand
GGACACTTACATGGCTAGCCACTAAAGTCCTACAATCGGATTTATTGGTCGTCGCTATTCAAAGATGCTCCAGCATTCAAAAGTTGTGACCAATGCCAAAGAAGTGGTGGAATAGGTAAACGAGATGAAACCCTAACCAATATGTTAGAAGTTGAAGTCTTTGATTGTTGGGGCATTGATTTCACCGCCCTGCTCCCCATCTTTTCCAATGAATATATTCCTCGTTGCGCTGATTATGTATCAAATGGGTAAGCGATCGCTCACCCAGTCATTCCAAAACTGATAAAATTTTGAAGAAAAATATCTTTCACGCTTTGGTATGCTATGGGGTAGGAATGATGGTCGCATTTTGCAATGCTACCGCTAGAAAAGATTTGGAATATTATAGTGTCAAGCATAAAGTCACCAACCCTTATCATCCCCAAGCAAATGGTCAAACCGAGGTATCCCTGAGAAATCAAAAGAATTTTGAGAAAATACCCCAAGTTCAAGAAAGAGTGGTCCGCAAAATTGGATGGCATTGGGCATACCGGATCGCATACAAAGCTCCCATCGGATCGACTCCATTCCAAATGGTTCACGGTAAGACTTGTCACCCTTGGAATTGGAACAGAGACACCCTGGGCCTCAAATTCCTAAATCGATTCTAATCTAGCCGGAGAAAAGAAAGATCAACTTCATGAAGTTGAAGAGTTAAAAAAATGGTCATTCAAACAAACTCTACAAAGAAAAAAATAAAAGCATACCAATGGTAAGATCGTCAAGGAATTTCTGCGGGCAAATGGTGCTTTATTCAATTCAAGACCCAAGCTTTTTCCGTAAATCAAGTCGAAATGGTCTGGACCGCATTAAAGAAGCGCAGTTATGAGCTATTGTGGTGGAGGATCCAAAACAAAAGCAAGTCGGACAAGAAATGGGCAGCAATCGAAAATTTAACAAGGTGGCAATTTCAACCCATAAGGCCATTTCGCCCATCGAGCGTGAAGCACCGATGAACCGTCCGAGCTCGACGACTTAAACAAAGCGCTGGCTGGGAGGCAACCCAACGAGTAAGTATATCTTCATTCTTAAAGTAATTTTTAAGTTTTCGAGGCAATCCTCTCCTCGTTAAGTTGTGTTTAAAAATCAAAAATCCGAAGATAAAAATTTTCAAAACAAGCATGCTGAATATGTCATGCCTCACAGCAACTTTTGTTTTAATTTTCATTCAAGACGCCGCGAACCTGATTGACAACAACTTTCCACTAATTTTTGCTTCAAGACGCTGTCATGAATCTCATACACAAGCGCCAACAAGTGATTCAGTTTTTCCTTTTACTTATTTAACTTAGTTCTTTTGTAAACAACTTTCCTCTTCTCTCACACACCAAATCACTTTTGCCCTTTCTTCTTATTTCAAGCAAACCATAATCACTTCCTCTCTATTTCCTAACCTAAACGTAATCTCAATCTGTTGCATGTTCCCGAATCTCTTTTCCTCTTTGATTTTCAAATTATAAAATTAGGATTGTTGTTGGGATTTCAATCGTATGTGTTGGAAGTTAGAATAGAGATTGTTAGAATTTAAGGAATGGCAATAGGAGAATTTTCTCTCACAATTCGTTGTTAGAGTGAGATTCAAGAGATGGCATTGCGAAGCTTGTCGGTTTTCTTGGGTCGCCCAGACGCTGCACCCCAAAATTTGCCCTCTTACTTCCAAAACATTTCATACATCTATACTCAAGGATTCCTCAAGGGTCGATCGACAAACCTCCTGACAATCAACCCAAACTAAGGTTTCGCAATTCCCGATCAAGATGGATTTCAAAGATCTCCAATGGTCATCATTCCTCCTCATATGCTTCAAAGATTCTCCATGTCAAGTTTCAAGCCCACAAGTCAAATTTCTCCATAATTGCTCGATGGTCGAAAATCACTGTGGTTGGACAAAAAGTCAAATCGTGGTCAACATACAAACAAACTTCGCTTTTGGTCAACATCCTCATTTTGAAGTCACATTCATCATTTGATCAAGGGTTGATCATGATTCATCAAGAAAACTCAAGATTTGATCAAAAGTCAAACTTTCCAAATTAGGTTTTAAATGAAAAGTCAATCAACTTTGATCGAGCATAACTTTTCATACTTTCTCATAAATTTTTCCACCACCTCTAATTTTGAAGGAAATTCAATTCTCTACAACTTCATGTCTCACAAGAATGTTCAAAAATGCCTCATTTGAAGGTATGGATCAAAACATTACAGTCCTTTTCAAAGTCAACAAAAGTCAACTTTTATAATGAAAGTTTATTGAGCATGGAAACCCAATTGAGATGAAACCAAAGAGGTTGTTTAGAGAACACCGGAGCTTTCTAAAAGTCTAAGAACACTTAAAATGTGGAAAATTGAGCAAAATACACCTTGTACAAGTTGGGCATTTTTGGACAATTGCACAAAGAGAGATATTTCAAAATCCAATTTTTTCCAAACGGGCTATAATTTTATGATCCACTTGTTCAATATTATTTTGTGACCTATTGATGCCTTTCCACGACCACCTTTATTTTTTTTTTTTTGATTTATTTTTGAATTTAAAAGCATTTAATTCAAATTTAAATTATATAAAATATGAAAACAAGGTATATTTTCAAACGGGTCGATTTTTATCAAACTTGAGGTCCAAGATAGCCCATGCAATCCTTGCCAATTCTCGTGCTAGCTCACATGGAAGAGAAAATCAAATTTTCAAAGATTTGAAAGAGAATTTTTGCATTAAAGAGGAGATCTTTTTCATTCTTTTGCTTAATTTCACTCTATAAATACTGATCACATCACAAGACCAAGGACTAAACCCTAGCCCATACAAGCAACCTAAATTCCAAAAAATTGTTCAAAGTTGTGAAATTTAATCCTTATTTCCAGAAGTTTCAAGAAGTTCTAAGCCTTCCATAGTGCTCCCGAATGGGATCGATACCAATCCTTACTGAAGCCCAGATCGCCTTTATCGTGCTCCATAGCTTGTCCGATTTGGTATTTTCTTGAATTTCGATTTTCATTATTCACGCTAATAACTGCTTTTGCTTGCATATTTGAACTCAGACATTCATTGTGAGCATTTGAACCATTACATGTGCTTGCACGCATAACTCAAATCATCATGGTTGGGCATTTTGAATCGCTCTTTGAATCGAATCACTGATAGTGTTTTGCGCAAACGAACACCACCATCGTGTTCGCAATTTCGCATTTAGGGGGTAGGTGCTCTTTTCCTTTATTCTACGATTTTGCGGTGTTTAGGATTTTGTCACGGAGAAGACGCACTGAGCTAGGGTCTGGCCGCGATACGTGTGGTCGACCGGCCAGGTATACGCGCAATCGAGCCTCGATCTGCTCATTCAGAACAATCGGGTCCCATACCGACCGGCGCTGAAATCCCAAACCATGACACGTTTCATATATAATGCTATGTTTCCATTTCTAAACACCAAATGCGGTTGCCTGGTGCAAGCAAGCTGATTCTCTCAGAGGTCTCCGCTCGAACTCAAAAGACCTTTCTTTTTGCTTCTTTACAAAACCAACTTTTCCTATTTTTCTTTTCTTTAATATTTTCATGTTATTTAATTTATCTTCAACATTTTTATCATGCATCTAAAAACTCCAAAAATATTTCTTTTTTGCATTATTTAAAAATACTTATTTAATTTTTAGCATTAGAATTATTATTTTTGCATGCATATTTTATTTAATTATTAATTAATCATTTAAATGTCTTTAATTGTTTTTAAATTACCAAAATGATCCGAAAATTACCAAAATTTATCTTATCATATTGTTGTCTTTACTAATCAAAAACCTTTTTTCTCATTCAAAATATTTCTTTTACTAACATTTTCTTCTTATGCACTTTCTTTACCGATCAAGTAGGCGACTTTAACCCAAGAGTTTTCTCTCCAACCTCTCCTCCAAAAGACATCATACTCCAAATTTGCCTTCCGCCTATCCAACCAGCTCCCTTAGACTAGAGGAAAGAACCATAGCTCATCCCCGCTCAACTAAGTACCAAAGGAAGTCTCGAAGGCACCTCCAAACAAGAAATGGAGGAAATTTTGAAGATTATCAAGAAGAGTGACTACAATGTCAGTGGAACAATGGGACAAGACCATCCAAGATCTCCATGCTTGCTCGCTTCAGGCTTGAGCTCATGCTAAAGCCTCGTGAAGTTCGTGACGTTAGACCGCGCTTATTTGAATGAAGTTAATGGGTCAGTATTGGTTTTCAACCATGCAACATTCTCGAAGCGGAGAGATGTCAGCAACAATTGAGACGGGCTTAAGATGCCATCCCGGCAATCGAGTCGACGCGACTCCGGTCACGCTGATAATAAGAGTAGGTCAAATTCGGCTCGATTGCCTCAGGGATAGAGTCAAAACGGATAGCTTCCGCTGTGTTTCGGTATTGATCCAAAGGCTCAGTATTCGGAGGATAACTGTGATCATTGTCACACCCTAATTTTGACCATACCACCTACATTTGCATCATTGCATCACTAACAGCTCGTAATGTAATTAATCTAAGTAATTTACAAGTCAAAAATTAGGTTTCATCAATTTTTCATCTCGATTCAAGAGGCAATCAATTAGGTTTGAGCTTCATTCACCTCATTAACTGATCTATCTTGATCAAATCATCAACCTCCCATCTTCGACATCCAATTTTTCCTCATGATCTATCGAGGATCACCTCAATTAGTGTTTTTATCGAGGACGAGCAATTACCGATTTTCCGATCAATGAATGACTTTTTGATTAGAGATTGATTCATATCTTAAATACAAAATGTTGACCCACTGATTCAAACATCATGTAAGTTCGCTGTAATTCATCACCAATTTGGATCATCTCGATGAAATTTCATATCCGCATTGAAAAGTCAAACTTTGACTTTTGGTTAACTTTTTCAAGACAAAACTTTTCCATCATCAAAATACTTCAAATGATCCATCATGATCATAAAAATCAAGAAATTTGAAAAGTCAACAAAAGTCAAAATTTTCAACACTTAGAAAATTTTCAAAGTGTTAAAATTTCACATTTTTCAAACTTCATGGCATTGTTTCACATAGTTCCATTTGGAATTAGGAAAACTCAAACATGAAAGTTGTAGCCCTTGAAACAAGCTTTCCAAATGTCCAAGAACTCTCAAATCCATGGAGTTCATTTATTTTGATTTTGAAACATAGAGCTCCAAAATCCTTGATTTTCATGTACAACTTTCAAGATTATAGGTCATTTTTGAGTTTCTTCTTCTAGAAGCCATGCCACCTTGCAAAGAGGGATAGAGCTGATAAAAATCAGATGGAGAGTAATTATGATGGGATAAGATCTGGTTGAATAATTACCATGGTTAAAATGAAGCTTCCTTTGCATTTATTGCAAAATGACTTCCTTGCCCTCTAAGGCAACTTGTAAATACCAAAGCCAATCTTCTTCACTTACCATTCAGAACTTTGACCTATAAATATAGGTCATGTTGGCCATTTGAAACTACACCAAAGCTATGCCAAACAAGCTTTCTCCATTCTTTCTTAAAATTCAAACAATATAGTGTAATTGAGAATTTCGTATTTTCAAAACTTGTGAAAAACATGAGATATTTGGTGTCTAATATGTCATAAACATCATATGTAACTGATTTGAAACTTAAAATCAACACAAGAAACACTAAACTCAAAGTTGCATTTCAAAATTCCAAACTTGTCAAACCGTATTTATCGAATGGATCATCAAGTTCGAGCAAGTCGAGTTTTTCCATTCAAACATCATCAACATACTCCATATGGATGATGCACCATTAACTTCAACCCGTAACACCTCTAACATCGAATTCAAGTTTCACTTTGGAGCTTATGCAGGACTTGGTTGAATGATCCAAAGTTCATGATGTGCATCATCCTCACACAATCCTTGAAGTCCTCATTGTGCTATAGGAATCATCAAACAGCTTCCGGAAACACTCCATCATCAATTTCGATCTCATCAAGAGGTAAGAACACGAACTTCAAACTCCATGATTCCTTGCTTCCGCTCAAAAAGCTCTTGGCCATTTTGTTTCGCACTATCACCGAATAATAACCTCAATCAATTAGTTGACTCATTCACCATACACGATTTCAATTAGGATTTTCGTAATTAGGTTCTTCGTGATTTCTCGAAATTTAACCATGTTAAGTCGAAAATAAATGAAATTAAATGACATCATCATGTTCTCGGTTTAAAACGATCAAGTTTGATGTTTACATCGAGCAATTTCATGAGAAATGAAGAATCCATGGTCGATCAAGATCGTGAGGAAGAACAAGAAGTCGCTTTTTCAAATTCAAAACTGTTTATATATTATAACATTGTTTGATTTCAATACACGGATGTATTGCTACCAAATAAGTTGCGCTCACCTTAAGTCATTCATGCCATGTTTGCCTAATGGTCCCTGGTTCGAGTAGCCTCTGGGACCATTTCGCCAAACTTTGTAATTTTTCTTCATATTTTTGCAAACTTTGACTTTTTCAAACCCAATCAAAACTCCTCATTTGAGGTGATTTTTGTACAAATGTCAATTAACATATCTATTTTATGATAGTGTCAAAATTTCTTTAAAAACTTTCATCCGATTATATTTTTATCGAAATAAAACGATGCATTTGAGTACTTTTAAAGCACTTTCAAATGCTTTTTTAAACTGAAGCCCATTCTTTTCCAAACTTCTCATAAGTTATATTTCACTTTTCAAAACACTTTCAAAATCATTTTTCAAAACTTTTCATCAAACTTACATCTTTTTCCATGATCGATCCGATTTAACGATAAAATCTAATTGCTTTCCTGAATTTCTTAATCGATCATGGCCTCTCTTGTGTAAGTCCAAAATTCTTTTTATGTACATAATTATTTCGTACATATCCAATTTTTATGTATCGTACCAATTTTACTCGTATATAATACAAATACTCTTTTGTAAATACTAAGTACGGACAACTTCGCCCTGCTTGTTTTTCATTTACATCAATACCATTGGTAGAAAGGAGCATTATTCTTGAAACGCTTTAAACCAATGGGCCACTTACGTGTGTAAGTCCCAACCATCCTATGTACATCCACATCCTCTTGTACATAAATACTGCTCGCTGTACATACTTACTTCCTCACACAATTCAAACTTGTAATAATCAAGTTACGCTGCTTTCAAACGCTCTTTACACACACTTGTTTATATTTCCTTCATAAACTCTTGAAAATAAACATCATGCATCTCGTTTATATTTCCTTCATAAACCCCGTGAATACATATCACATACACACACACACACTTGTTTATACAACTGCCTAGTTATAACATAACAACTAGTCTAACCAATAGGTTCCACAAATAGCTTCGGCTTTGTACAAGATAACTATTTCATCCGAGTTCAAATTCCTCCTTAGGCTTCATATAAAGAAAACTCATTCATCTCGAGTTTAGCCTCCGCTTAGGCTTCATATAAGACGACACTCCCCGCCGAGTCACCGCTTCTGGGCTTGCTCAAAAGAACCTCATTGAGTTTAGCCTCTCGGCATCATACAATGAAAGAGATTAGTAAATCTCTTAATGACCTCCTATTGGGCTTCCAATACAAAGAATCACCGCTAGTAGATAACCCCGAGAGTATAATTTCCGGTGAAATTGCTTTGATCCTAAAAAGGATTTCTTTGAAACCTTTAAAGCCAATGCCAATACCCTATACCTCGAGCTTCATACAAGGACTCACGACCTCGATGACCCTAATGCCTCCTCTCTTATAATACAAGGACCCATGGGTTTCTTAAAAGCATCCCTTAATCCAATCAATTTGTCCTAGATAGAGACGCTTATCATCTCTGGAAGAAGTATCTCATCTATCACATCACATACAATCAAAAACTTTTCAAACTCTTTTTCAAACAAAAACATCTCTTAATCGTAAGTGGTAACGCTTGTACACTCAAGCAAAACACCTAATGCTTACAATTAAAGATTCAATCATCTTTCAAAACTCGTAAAGTGGTAACGCTTGTACACTCAAGCAAAACACCTATAACTTATTTAATTAAAGATTCATCAATCCTTCAAAATGTGTGATGAAATAGATTATATATATTTTTCATTAAGATGACATTTGTCCGTGTCTCTTAATAACATCCCGCTTTCCACTAGCATAAGTGGAACTATTGCTCCACTTTCTCAATATCCCTTGAGAATACGTAGGCACAAGGTCTCATCCTTGCCGAGCAAATTTCTTCTCCTCAAACCAAACAAACCATAGATCCCTTTAGATCCGAGCTACAAATGCTCGATTCCCATTAGGGATATGTATGCGTAAGATCCCAATGATCTTCATGAGCACAATAATAATAAAACCTAGGATCCTACATGATCTACCTTCTTAAAATCCAAAGGAGAAACTTTCCAATCATAGAAATACAATTTAAACACACAAACATATCAAATATATTCATATATAAAGCTATAGATAACTATATATTTTAGGGTGCTCCATCTATTCCTTTATATAATAAACCCCTTACCCGATCTCCCCAATGCACGATCTAGTTTCGCTAGTGAATGCATATCATATCAATCGAGGGTATTGCAGCCTTTCCCTTTTTCATAATCATTTTCTTGTGTTGAAAATAATAAAGCTTGATGCTCGCATCTTTATAAACAAATCAAAAGAGTAAATCGCCGAGCCGCAGAATTCAACCAGATTCGATCCTCACAAGATCACTTTTAACGCGAATAAAAAAATGGCCTTCACCTGGGAGTACGCTAAATTTTGATTTCAAAAATGTGACTCGTCAAGAGCACCAAGTTTTTGTTTTCAAAAAGAAAAAGGGGTTAAGCTTATACGTGCATATGTTTGTTTTTCTTTATTGTGGTTTTCGCGATTTATCCGATGGAAAGAAACCTAACCCGAAGAAACATTTTAAGATCTGTGGGTATAGTCCCATTAACTCTGTGAGAAGTCCTCATGACTACTGGAGTTAATTGAGATCCCTCTCTCTGGAGGTTGTCTTGGGAGTATTTCGTGTTTAGCAAGTATTATAAGACATTGCTTTCAAGAGAACTCGTCGAAAGTGGTCAGAGAACACATAACCCATCCCGCCATTTAGGATGTAAGGTAAAATTAAGGAAGCCTAGAATAATTGTCATGCGAGACCACGATAAGGCTAGTTTTTCTTGAAAATATTATCGACTTCGAGTATTCAACAACCGATAATATTTCAAAGAGAAGCGTTGAGCTCAGATATCGTGAGAACCTGCTTCACGATGAATAAGCCCTTAGAACTTACCACGCTTGATTCTTATCATTGGCCCTCATGCTCGTGATCGAACTTGACCGTGTGTATAACTACTAACCATGTTTGTAGCATTCATGCATTCATTCAAAGACTTCATTTCTCTTCCCATTTCCAAAGAATTTAGAGGTTTTTCTTTGTAAATATTTTAGGTTGTGAGTGACGGACGCCGAGGAAGATTCACCAAGAGATACAATTTTAGAATTCCATGTAGGAAAGTTGAAAGAGTTAGCATCCTTGGTGAAGATCCTCTTGATTTAAAATGCTACGAACTCTTTTAACTGTTCCGAACACTAACATTAATGAAGGACTTCTCAAAACTTTCGCTCGCTTTTACGATCCACCATCGTTCACTTTCCCGACTATCGCCTGCCTACTTTGGAAGAGTACGCACATTCTAGGTATCTCATCGATAAGGTGCCTTTCAATGGTTTGAAGCCATTCCTAAGTCACCACCATTGCAACAATGACTCACTTAAAGAAACTGAGGTAGACAAAACCCAACTACCAAAGGAAAACTCTTAGGACTACTCTCAAAGTTCCTAATGGAGAAGGCTCTTAAATTTCAAAGCCGGTAGTATGGTAGCTTTGAAGCTATTTTAGCTTTACTCATCTATGGATTGGTGTTGTTTCCAACGCCCCAAGTTTCGTTGATATCAACGCCATAAGGATCTTTCGATTGGAAACCTGCCTCCACTTTGCTTGGTGACACATATTTCTCCATTCATCATAGGAATCGCCAAGGAGATGGCACTATCAAGTGTCAGGTACTGCTTTTCAAATGGATTGTCTCACACTTGCCTAAATCTCCTATCTTCCGAGAACAAAGACGATTGGCATTGGTCTCAAGACTCATGTCTCTTACAAACGATGATATCCATTGGTATACCTCGCAGAAAATGAGATGGAAATCATGAGAGTCAGGAGAGTCGTGAATCAACTACAACCCATTCTTGGCAGACGTCAACTCCGGTATGCAAACTCTAGTAAACCTCTTGGTTTCACAAGAGAAAGCTACTCTATCATGAAGGAGAGGATTCCCAAGGTTTGAAATCCGTAATGATCGTAGCTTGCATCACATCCGGGAAGGAAAGGGTAATGTAAGGAATTGTGTAGCCATGGAAATCTACACTTGGGTAAAGAAAAGAGCCAAGGAATTTCAATGCCTTATGCTCATGAGGAACCCATGTTCTCAATAGCTTCCAAATCAACAATTTTTCCCGTCGAGACTACGGGAGAATATCAAGAAGCTTGGCCAAGATGAGGCCTCGAGAAGGAGACTTTGAAGACAAATTTTTAAGATCGATCTCGAGAATGAGAAGCTTAAGAAGGTGTCAAAGAGCATGAAAAGACGCTTTACTTCCGTGATGGCTCATGGAGAAAGATGAGAAGATTCGCCGTAAGGATAACGCAATCAAGAGATACATCAAAGAAAGGAAAAGAAAGCTTGAGGAAATGACAACCAAGAATCCCGCTCCCGACGAGTGGAAGAAAGTCAATGCAAGTTAAAAGCCGAGAAAGCTGAATCGAAGCTCACTATGGGAAAGAAACTCAAGTGAAGCTACATCGTGCCTTTGGATCTTCATCCGATCTAAGACGTTTAATTAATTTAGATTGTAATTTTTATCATTTATTTTATCATTTGTACGAGCCATGCTCAAAACAAACAATTGTTGTAATCAATAATTAATAAAATATGTGTTTTCCATCCAAATATTTGCCGAAATCTCTTTAGTATAAATTTTTGAAACTTTTCTTTGCATTCATAATCATGCATCATACTTTGCATATCGAGTCTATTGTTTAGAGTCCGATCTTTGGAATTCTTTCCGAAGGAAAAGATCGCTAAGTCTGTCGCCTTAGAGTTTCCCCATTCCACAACCAAATCGAACATACAATACACGCTCAAAAAGAAAAGTAATGGAAGGATTTGAGCAAGAAAATGTTGAGTCAGAGCACGTTGAAAACACCTAAGAAGAGGTAGAGACTCACTTCTTTGGTAAGTTCATTGGCAACCGCAAAGTCACAAGCAACATCGAAAATAAAATCAAGCGGCGATTTCAGAGGTCACTACTCCTCAACTGTCATACCAAGAGTTCACTCTTCAAGATGCCGAAGGTTATCCACGGGCATGCCTTCAATTCGCATCGGATTTCAACCCGACTTCTCGTGTACAAACAACCACGCCAAGTACCTACTTGCAGAACTCAACACTTACTCCACAACATGGAGTAACTTTTCCGCAAGTCACTATGACGGTTTCTCAACCAATCATGACAAACTCAGAGTTCACACCATCAGAGACGAAGAAATTCACCATAATCCAGCGATAACACGAATCCTCGTGGTCTGATGGAGACTCTCCAGAACATCTCCTCAAGATGCAATGAGATTAAAACAACTGAGGAAAAGAATCAAAGAACGCGCATGATTTATGCTTAGTTCCTCGCGTAAGATACTCGCAAAATTCAAAGTCCTCGACTTTGAAAAGTATAAAGGAAATTCTGTCCACAGAGTCATCTTACGATGTACTTAGAAAATGTCTACGCATAAACGCACGATCACCAGTTGTTAATCCACTACTTCCAAGATACCACAGCGCCTGTGACCAAGTACATGGGCTAGATAGCGAATATCCAGACATTCGATGACTTAGGTGATGCCTTCGACAACAATATAAATTCAACTTGACATGGCTCCAGACGGATCAACTCCGCCCATGTCTGGAAAGAGAGACATTCAAAGAGTACGCCCAACGTTGAGGGAAATTGCCCAAGTCAACCCACCGTTAGAGAGAAGGAAATGACCAAGGTATTCTTAAACACTCTTGGCCCATTTTACTACGAACGAATGATCGCCACTTCCCGGAGATTTCACCGAGATGGTAAGCACGGGAACGCCCAGAGGAATGAGTTCGAATAGGACGTCCGACTGAGAAATAGGATCCTCCAAAGGAACCAAGAGGGTGGAACCAATTTTCCAAAGAAAAGGAACATGACATAGGAATGGTATCCCGAGGGAAACCATTAAAGAATGTCACCGACAACAGTAGCAAGTATAGCACCCATCGTTAATACAAGTTCAATACGTGAATTGTCCGTTAGCCTAACAAACTCAATACTTTCGACAACAAAGCTCAACAGCTCAATAATCAACTGCGGCCCGGTCTCATAGTTTGATCCGATTCCAATGATGTACACGGAACTATACCATTAATAGAAAGGAATATTGTGCAAAAAGGTCACAATTTTATCGTAAAAATTGCCATGGTGGTATAAAGTGGACGATTCGCCCTTTTCACCAAGGGACACCAGTGTCATGATCTTGAGTATTGATAGCGCTAAAAGTCAAGTACAAGGTTAGTAAGGTCTAATCTTCTCCTTTAGAAACACAACCGATCGCAAGCAATCCACTTCCCACAAAGGGACACATGCTGAATTTGATACTAAGAATACAGACTGTGATCTTGTCACCGACGTGAACTGATCAGAGAAAGCTTGGCACAACTCCATGATACATATAGTACAATGAGTGCTGCTTAAACACGATTACGCAGCCTTGCAACATCTCGCTTCAAGGATTGTTGAGGATGTCCCACCATAAGAGTGCATATTCAACGATTATTAGACAATGGTGACATACGTATCTTCGTAAATGTAAATGAGTATGACGGAATATGGTAGTTCATTTTCCGCATGAGATTTTAGTCTCGTATATCAACTCGAAATTCTCAAGTAAACGCCATTATCCCTTGTTTCAACGTACTCCAAGCATGTGGAAGTCGAGTATAACGATTCAAGCGCCCGAGTCTCTTGGTGATCCGCTTTCCATTTGTTCCACAGCCTAACAAAGCAATTCCCTATCAATACAAAGGTAACTATGATAAGATGGGGGAGAAACCCATGCCAACTCTTCCACCAATGTCAACATAATCGAGATAGATTGTAACGCCAAGTGGACGAGTACATACTCCGGCCATACCAAAACCGTTGTTCCCGTTGTTAGACAAAATCCAGCTAATACACCACCCGAGAGCCCCACGAGGATTCCCACCAGAATACAAACACAATGTTGACCCATCCGAAAACTAACGCCAACACAGTATTTCATGATTTTGAAGCTAATCAAGAAAAGCGAGTACCGAGTCAGGATCACCGATGCACTCCTCCAAGATTTCGATATTATCTCTACTTTGAATTCAAGCTCACCGAGAAGCTTTGATGAAAGTGCTAGATCAAGCTTATGTAGATCACGATGTGACTACCGACCAATTTGGTGGAATTGTGGGCAACATAATAAAATTTTAATAATCTAAGCTTCAGTGATGAAGAACTTTGAGGAGGGAGATCACAACTGCTCGACATATCTCGATGATTCAACTGATTCTCTGCCTAATGTACTAGAGATACCGGTTCATCCTTAAACGAATGCCAAAACACTTGCTCGCTTAGCTTACAAAGGAACCGATGAAGTTCAATGACATAGAGCCTTTGACGGGTCAAGGAAGTCTCATATTTGGGGAAGTCGATCTCCACGACGACATTGACCGTGATACTTTCCAAATCACTTTCCGTGTCATGGACGTGTTAACCGCCTACTTGTTTGCTAGAAGACCATGGATCCATGAAGGTGAGCTCGGACATCCACTCTCCATCAAAAACCCAAGTTCACAAAGAATGGAAGTTAGTAACCATCATCTGTGAACAAGCCTTACTAATAAGCCATTTATCCACTTTTCTTTCATCACAAATAACGACGCTGAAGGAACATGCCAGCCCAAGGACATCCGTTAGAAGATGAATCTACAAGCAAAAGCAGACGCCTATCTCCTCTTACAAAGAAGATATATAAAGATGGTAATGCCGCAGACGGGACAAGTAATCAACTCAAACAACGAGACAAAGGCCTGCTCGGATTTGTTCCAAGATTTCTAAAGACAATCGAAGAGATGAAACACTTACCAATCGTAGAAGTATTCCACAATGGTTTCTTAAACCCCTGCTCTTCAAGAAGTTAATGTTCTTACCAATGAAGGTGATGAAGACGATCTCGGATCAAGAGGGAGCACTTATCTAAACAAACCTAATATGTGTCGTGAAGAATCGTAAGCACCATTTTATCCTCCGATCGATCAATTCAAAGGCATGCCTCACAAAAGAATGAAAATCCACCGTCCCTTCTAAAGTCTGGGTAACCTTGGGAGAACCAAGTGGAAAGTTTGACTACACGGTGAAATACACGGCACGTAAAGCTCAAAAATCAGACAAGACATCCAAATTTAACGGACGGGGTGATTCTTTCGAGTATCCTAGTCAACCGTAAGAGGTGTACACATCTTCCGATCTCAAAGAACCAATTGAGGTCCCAAATGAAGATTTGCTTTAATGCCGTGGAATTTGTTAAACCGTATTTTGACTATCACTACGCCAACATAATTATCAAGATCAAGGATACGACTGGATACACTATTAGAAAGTGTCACGAAAATGAGTCTCTTCATTCAAGATTGAGAGTACATCCTCGTAATTCAACGCAAATGCCAAGAAAGTACATATGTTGTATCCCATGCTTCCCCATCTGCTCATCAAGCGTAGAAGATCGCTCAAAGAAGACAAAAGGCAAGGTCCGTCCGTCCGTAGTCTCTCAAAGCGCCAACCAATGACCAAAGTCTATTCAAGGATTAAGCCGAGTGGAAAATTACCAGAGTACTCGACTTCAAGGAGTTCGCCACTATTGGAAGCCTCGTCAAGTTCTGACTAATGTTCATAGTTCTAAGTAGCTATCTTTGCTGTTTTAACTCGCCTCACCAGTGGAGAGATGTTTTATAGTTTAGCTTTTAAATAATTCTCCTTTTCTCTAGTATACGGCATGGAAGCAAAGGTCCCCGTAGAAGTCGAGATTCACAATGAGAGTTCTCATGGAAACCAAGTTATCCAGGCCGAATGGTGTCGTACAGCATACGACCAAATGAACTTAATCAAGAAACGCTTAACCGCCTCGTGTCGGACAACTATATCAAAGAAGGATGAAGAAAGCTTTCGCCAAAAAGGTCCGGACTATACCCTAAAATTTGCCCTCCATCCTCAAGATATCTCATACATCCATACTCAAAGACTCAAGAGTCGATCGACAAAACTCTCCTAGACAATCAACCCAAACTAGGGTTGGAAATTCTCACCTTCAGATGGACTCCAACATCTCCAATGTCCTTCACGCCTCCTCATATGCTTCAAAGATTCTCCATGTCAAGTTTCAAGCTTAACAAGTCAAGTTTCCTCGCATAATTGCTCGATGGTTGAAAATCACCAGATTGGACAAAAGTCAACTGTGGTCAACATACACCAAACTTCATGATTTTTGATCAACATCCTCATTTTGAAGTTACATTCATCATTTGATCAAGGGTTGATCATGATTCATCAAGAAAACTCAAGATTTGCTCAAAAGTCAAACTTTCTAAATTAGGGTTTCTAGTGAAAAGTCAATCAACTTTGATCGATCATAACTTTCATACTTTCTCGTAAATTTTTCCACCACCTCTTGTTTTGAAGGAAATTCAATTCTCTACAACATGTCTCACAAGAATGTCCAAAAATGCTTCATTTGAGAGGTATGGCTCAAAACATCATGTGTCATTTTCAAAGTCAACAAAAGTCAACATTTTGTTTTGAAGATATATTGAGCATGGAAACTCCAATTGAGATGAGACCAAAAGGTTGGTTAGAGGACTCTTAGAGCTTTCCAAAAGTCCAAGAACACTTAAAAATGTGGAAAATTGAGCAAGATACACCATTCACAAGTTGGGCAATTTTGGAGAAGTGCACAAAGAGATGCCTAAAATAATTTTTTTGCAAATGGGCTTACTTTGTCTTCATCCAAACTTGTTCCTTATGCAATTAGGAATATCCAAGCCCAATGCCACGAATTTTATTTTATTTTCTATTTAATTTGAATTTATTCATTTAAATACAAATTAAATTAAAAATAAAGTATAAAATCAAAATTAAATGCAAAATTGATTTTCTCTCTCCTCGAGATCCAAGCAACTCAACAAAGCCAAGAAATTTCGAAATTTGATGGTATGGCAAGATTTGATTGAAAATTGATCAATATGAAAATTTGATTTTGTACAAAATCAAATTTGATTTGCACGATTATTGATTGATTCTTCTCAAATTAACTCCAACTTTTACTATATATACATAACTCATGCCACACTTAATTAGGTAGAGTTTGCTTGAGAAACCCTTATTGCAACTTAAAACTGCGGTAATACAAGCAAATTGCAACCCTAGTTCCAATCAATCAATTGATTCTAAGGTGTCCATTGCATTCCTTGATACCTCTTGAGTCGATCCGCACCTCACATTGCTCAAAACCAAGAATCGGAATCCGATTTGGTTTGTTCAAGAAAAATTCAAAATCGTATTTTAATTTTCATGCATTTTAACATGTTTGTGGTTTGTTTTGTGTTTATGGAAGTTTGCGCTTTCTCGCATATTGATGAATTTCATGAATTGAATCGAAATTTGCCATAGCTAGGGTTCCATGGACCGAATTGGGATCACACTTAAATAGATAAATTGGGCAAAACGAATACCACCATCATGTTTTGAATGATGAATCTAATCGAACCATGCTTTGAATTAAATTTATATTATGTTGGCCGATTTTGAATTTGTAGGGTATGGGCCGCTCCGAGGCCGACGCAAAATTCCCATTTCAAATGAAACGATGGTTCATGGCGCGCGATCGGGCAATGTGAAGGCGACACTTGTTCATCCATCGTCTGCTCCGACTCCAATGACACGCGGCGCCCATCGATGGCAAAGGCGCAATGTAGAAGGTCTCCAGCTCGATCCTCGCCATGGCATTTGGTTTACGTTTGCAAACTTTTTCTTATTTTATTATTTTCCATTTAATATTTTGCATACAATTTAATTTCTTTTCATAATTTTTATTCATGCATTAAAAATCATCAAAATATTTTTTCCTTTTGCATTTATTTTCATAAAATGCTTATTTAATTTATAAAATTAAAAAATATTATTTTGCATGCATATTTTATTTTATTCATAATTTACCATTTTAATCAATATTAATTAGTTTTAAATTATTAAAATGCATCCAAAAATTCCCAAAAATTTATTTTAACATATTTATGTTATTTCCAGCATGTCATATTTTTCTCATTCAAAAATTTGCATTTTTACTAATATTTTCCTCTTATTCGATTTCGTATTTTCCGATTTTCTTATCTTTTCATGTGTTATCCGCTTTACTTCGCTTTTATCGCTTTTCTTTTTCCAATAATGTAATTGCTCATGGGATGTAATAGTTTAAATTAGGTTTTTATTTTCCGCAAGTTTAAATTATGTATCTCGCCTCAAAGCCATGTAATAGCGGACATTTATCTTTCCGCATCTTTACATTTCCGCAATTTACTCCGCACCTATAAATCGCTAGTAATTAGGCGGTATGGCAAGATAAAATTGAACAATAGCTCACTCTAATTTTCAAGATAAAATATCTGAATCGACACACTCTTTCACACACGCACCTCTTAGGGTAATTCTCTCGTCTGCTTTTACGAATTCAAATGGTCGTCCTCGAACGTAGAGGTATTCTAGCACCTTGCTTTCAAAACAAATCATCATAGTCCCTTCGATACAAAGATCATAGACCCACGATGTCGCCTCGAATACATGATCTTGACCCGATTGTCGCTCACGAAAAGATGATAGTCCTTCAATGTGCTAGGATACTTCCTACAAGTTGCTTTCTATGACCATCCGATGTCCCTTCGAATGTCCCGCTTACATCCAACGAATGAGTTACCTACCAACTAATGGTATGGATAGCTTATTCTAAAGGAACGTAAAATAACACGAAAACGCATCAATTAGTGGGTAATAAGACTTTTAGTTGCTTGCTCAAATCAAATACTTTTCACACAACACACTTTTTCAAAGTTCAAACTCTTTCAAACGAAACATTTCCAACACTTTGTATACATTCCTACATGAATCATTACAAAGTCAAAGGAAATGCCTTTTCAAAACATTTTTGTCAAACACACGTAAAGCAAAATTTTTAAAGTGATCTAAGAGCCGTAGATAACTACATGGAAAGGGTAATACCTTCCCTTTTCATAACCTTCTCCTTACTTTAATCTAACGGGTCTTTTTCTGTACTTTTACCTTCCCTTAATTGGATAAAATAAAAGTCGGTGGCGACTTGCTATCCGCACATTTGCATAAAACCTACAAAGTCACCACCAGACATAACCGGCGACTACGGGGAGACACCTAAAAGAGAGAATGCCTTAGGATTTCTAGATCATTTTTACCGCTTCTGTCGACTTGCTTGCTTTATCTTTAGGGTGCTTGGTATTATATATTGTGGGGATCCACCCGATCCGGTTTCCTTTTAGGTAAGTATAATATCGTCATGACTGCTAGACGATATCGAACGGTCAACATGATGGCTATGTTAGTGTGACACTTTGGATGTCCCGATCCTCTTCATTTCCAAGTTGAGGATAGTATTTGGCTTCGCATGGTGTCATCAAGCACTAACTAAACTTTTAGAACCTTAATTGACCCATCTTGGCCATTGTAGGTAAGAGATGACGCTTTGGTGTAGACCGAGGTGGTTGATACCGATGCTACGCCATCGAGATAAGAATTTTGGGATATTTTCGTCGACCACTGGTAGTCGTATTGAAATAAACGCCACGAGAAAGATCGATGATGTGAGATTCCTAGAACCCTGTTACTATTATAGGACAGATGAACCAACTCAAACTTTGGTGGGTAATCACCTATACCTCATGCAAGCCTTAAACCTAGGCTCATTGGTGATTTGTTTGTAGTGTGCTAAACATGACATCATGACATCATTCGCATTGCATATCATTTCTAACTATTTTAAGGACCTAGGATTTATCTTTGCTCTATTTGTAGGAATTATGGCTTCTAGAAAGACTATCCGAATCAACTTCACGGGTATACCTTCTCACTCAAAGAATTGGTTTCGTAAATTCAATCATCTGCCACTCGAGACATGGTTATCTACTTGACTTTGTTATCTTCTTTTGAAGAAGATATGATGCATGTCCTACTCCAGCTCTTCGATCCGAAACACCATTGCTTTACATTCCAGATTATCGCTGGTTCCTACCTGGAAGAGTTCTCTGTTACTGATACCTATTCTACCAAATGCCATTCACCGTTTAGAAAAGGTGCTAAGTACGAAGATATCGCATCAGCCTTACATCTTAACCGTGACATCAGTTTAATCGGGAAACGAGGTTTGAAGTTAAGTTTATCGTCCAAGTTCTTAATTAAGAAAGCCCGAGAATTCCTCAAAGTTATGAGTTTCCATGCATTGAAGACATCAGGGCCTGCTAATCTATGGTTTGGTTCTATTCCCTAATTCGATCAATTCATAGATGTCAACGCCATCAAGATATTCCTTACTCACAATCATGTGCCTACTTTACTTGGAGACATCCTACATTCTCCACACTGCATTTACTAAGAGACAAGGAACTCTCATGTGTTGTGATACCACACTTTGGTTTATTTCGCACCTTCCTCCATCAGCTTTGAAGAATGAACAAAGGTTGAGATGGTCTCAAAGGTTAATGTCACTCTCTCATTCCGATATCCGTTGGAGTCTTTCTCTCAAAAGGATTTCACCTTCATCGAGGCCATGAGAATTCTCAATGTACCACTACTGTATAAGGGGAGGTATTACTTACAACCCTTCTAGCTCTACGTCATTTGGTTTTGCTCTGGGACGGTCCTCATGATATGCTTCTCCAAGATGTTGTGTTCGACTACAACCACGATCTCCATCATTACCGACGAAGGTTCATACATGCCGCATGGTAAAGAAGACCGATACCAAGACTTCAAACCGAACTCCATTCCTTGGGAACCTTACCTCAAATGGGTGAGTCGAGCTCAAAACCTCATGATGCCATTCACTATTTTACCAAGAATTATGGAACCCTGTTTATAGGTGACTTAATCCTATACCGCTCTCCACCGACACGCCACCATTTTGAAGACTAAGAGATCTTGGATTCAACTTAAAGAAGAAAGGGATACCTTTGAAGCTCAAGTTATGCAAGTGAGAAGAAAAAGAGTTGACCAAGCTACTTCACGAGGAGCGAAGCATCAACTACTATCTCAAGACCAAGAGGAAGCACCCATGGAGACTTTGAGCTTTCGGACTTTTTACTTCGTTGTTCTTGTCTCAACTATCTTTGTACTTAAAAAGAAAAAGAATAATAAAAGAGTACTAATAAATGTTTGTTCATTGCTTGTTTAACAAATTTAAATCTCTAAGGTCCTTGAAAACATTACATTGCATTCGTGATAAACATGCATATCATAGCATAACATTTGATCACGTACATCGAGATTGGTTTTCTCATTCTCTCGCTATTTATTTTAGCAGTAAATGACTCGAACAAATGTCAAAGATCTCCGCTCGTAATGCTCGGGCCAAAGCAGATGTTCACCACTGGGTCCAAGAAGATCCAAGCTCATCAACGTAGAAGAAGGTTGGTCTCCTCAACACGGGAAGTGCACGCTACAAAGGCCCTAGATAAGCAATCGAATCGAGCTCAAGGAAGTGTCAAGAAGGAGGATGAGCAAAGTAACAAGGGTGATGGTGGTGTACGCAGCGAGCCCGAAAAGTCTATGATGATGGCCAATACTCGATGAAGATGACAAGTACAAGCAACTTGAAGACCGGCTCAATGCTGGAAAACCCGAAATGTCCGGGCTGAATTTTGATGATCTCGAGTCTTCTCCCGTGTTGTGATTCCTCCCAAGTTCAAAGTTCCACTTTTGCTAAGTATGACGGCATGCTCCTAAGCCGCATTTCAAGTCTTATGTCCGTAAGATCAATCCCCACACTAATGACGTGTAGTCAGGATGCACTATTTTCAAGAGAGTTTGTCCTAACCCACTGGAGTGGTATTATCACCAGAACGACCGATCCGCACTTGGAGTGACGGCGATGCTTTCATGCGTATTGAGTACAACGTCGAATTGACACCCACCGCATGCAAATACGCAGAGCATGCCTATGGGTCGTGATGAAGTTCAAGGAGTATGCCGGGCTGGAGAGATCTAGTGCAAAGTTCAACCACCCTTGTCCAATAGGAGTTGGTTGATATGTTTATGGGAACACCGACAGCCCGCTTTTCATCATCATTTGATCGGAACTCTCACCCCGGGTTCACCGAAATGATATTAACAAAGTAACGATCGTTCCGGTATCAAGAGCGAAAGATTCATGTGTAATCCTCTTCAAATGTCGCTAAGAGATCTGGTGGTAAGAAAGAAGTTAATGTGTATGGTCGTAAAAGCCGAGCCAAGACCGACACCGCTTAATCTGCGGGCAGCTCAGGATCTCCAATCCTACATCAAGACAACCCAGCGAGACAACCGCAGAGCTTAACGCGCCACTAAGACACACAGTTTCTACAAAGATCAACATGCCATTGTCGCAAGCCTTGCAACACATGTTGAAAGCAGAGCCGACACTGAGGATCCTCCTCGCATGTCAATACTTCCTCTCCGAGATACAATCCTAATGCTAAGTGTACATATCTAGCCCCGACATAGTAATCGATGATTGTTGGGCTCAAGAACAAGATTCAAGATATGATCAAGCCAAGGATCGAAGCTCGATCCTCCTATTGAGACTCAAATGTGATCAACGCCCTATGCCTAACCATGACAAGAGTTCCAATGCCGAGAAGATACTTATGTTTTCAACATAGATGACTCGACCATTCCTCCTGATGATCGAAGAATTTTACGTTTCTGTCAATCCAGATGCCCGAGAATTGTTGCTGTGCCCGCCCCGCACCGATGGTCAGTGCTTGGTTGAGAAGACGTGTCCAAAGGTATGATGAATAACCGCGAGATCCTATTTCTCGAAACCACCGTGCGTGTGGTCAGTGAAGAAATGTCTAAATGAAGATTGACAACACGCATGGCCGCATCATCTGTGGGATACCTGGGCAGCCAAGTGGAAAGTATGATTACATGGTGAAGTACACTGCTCCCGAGAGCTACAAGATTCCTATCAAGATGTTAAGCTTAACGGATGGGTGACGATTTCCGTAAGATTATGCTGATAACACACCATAGGATTTCCTCACGATCCCGTGCCTAGAGTGGCACCTCTCATTATTTCTCCAAGACCAGCCCATATTCCTCCCGACAAGGCTATCCCTCGAACTATGGAGTCGACGCTATTATCATGGTGTCAAGCAAGACCCTCCGATATTGAAGATCTTACGCCAAGCTACCATTCTTGACATTGACAACATCAACGGATCAAGTGTAACCAACCCAAGAGAGTTCTCCAAATCTCTCCTCCAAAAGACATCATGACTCAACCGCATTCCACTATCCAATCCATTCCCTGCTAGAGGGAAAGAACCAAGGACTCATCCCCGCCACCAAGTACCAAAGGAAGTTGTCAAGACACCTCCAAACGAGAAATGGAGGAAATTCAAGATTATCAAGAAGAGTGACTACAATGTCAGGAACAGCTGGGACAGATCTCAAGATCTCCATGCATTTGCCAGGCTTCGAGGCTCATGCTAACGCCTGGTGAAATTTCAAGAATGCTCATGTGTCGCAAGACACTACCACCCCAGCTTGAAGTTTGCATAGCCGCTGCCAACAACGCCTAGGCCTCGACGACGATTCGACCGCTTAAAGAAACACAACAAAGCCTTGCACATCTCTCATGCAATGGCGCTACATTGTCTCATGTTTTGTGGATACCTGCTCGCCTCAATATCCTTCCAAGACCGCTTTGATCGACTTGATGTCAAGGGTTGGTTCTCAAACCCAAAGGACATTATTGTGAGAGCTTTTGATGGTTCTAAGCGAACAAGATTGGAGAGCTATTCGCCTGCAAAGTCGGGTTTCCACTTTTGATTCCACTTTATTTGTCATGGACATCCGCCCCGCTTACTCTTGCCTACTTGACGCCTGATACATGGGCAAGCCGCATTTCTACCCTACATCGTGTCAAGTACCCAAAGAAAGGTTGTTACAAGATGTGAAGAAGAATACATGGTCACCATTCACCGTCATTCCGATATATCGACGGAGGGTAAATTCTTCGAGACTCCCCGCAAGCTTTTGAACAATACCCGAGTCATGCCCCGACTCTCCTGCCACCCTGGTTACAAGTTCGCCGAGGATGGCCTCACCGAAAGATGCTCAAGCCGCTGAACAAGGAGGTAGTATCCTTGGGGTCGCCCCGATCTTCCTTTCAACCGATAAGACCGGTTTAGGCTTCACCATCAAAGGTCAAGATGATACGCCACTTAACGTGCCGCCAACTTCCTTTCCGCATCATCCGTAGTGGAATCCATGCTATGAAGACTACGACAACTTCGACATCGCTAAAGTGGATCTTCCCAACTCCGATAGGACTCAAATGGAAGACTAAAGACGCTATACCAATCTCCTTTAGTCGAGTAATCGTTTTTTTTTTGCTTTTCAGATTTTTATGTTTCAACAATAAACTCTAAAGCCCAGTGCCTTACCCGGCATCATGGCTCTATGAGGGTTATTATCCGTCGCTTATGATTTTCATTCAATAAATTGCTGACTTTGCATCCACTTGTTTGTTTTCTTCTTTACTTTATCACCCCTTCAAAAGCTATGTGTTTCTTACACACACCCACGTGATACAACGCAATCACTCCGAATCTCGTTGATAACAATATGCTATTGCTAAATATGACTTCGATAATCCGATCTACCAAGCCGAGACGAAAGTGAGGAAGATTGTGAAGTGCCGGAGAACTTGTCGATCGCTAAAGAAGAAGATCGAGTTATACAAACACACTAAGAGCAAGTTGTGAATTGGGTACTAGCGAAGATGTAAAAGAGATCAAGATAGAGCGGTCTTGAGAATGTTGTTAAAGAAAGATTGGTCATATGCTACGAGATTATATTGAGGTTTTTCTTGGTCATACGAAGACATGCCCGGTTTAGACATTGATATTGTGGTACACCGATTGCCAACAAAAGAAGGTTTTCCCTGAAATGAAATGTGTTCAGACGCTGCTCGAGATGTCGAGAAAATCAAAGCCGGGTTATGAAACAACAACGGTTTCTTAGCATTACTCATATCCACAATGGTCATGAATGTGGTACCGTATCAAGAAGGATGGTAAAGTTCGAATGTGTGTGGATTACGTAGATCGAATAAAGCAAGTCCGAAGACGATTTCCCATTTCCTCATATTGATGTTCGTTGACAACACCGCCAAGATAAGGTTTTCTCCTTATGGATGGTTTCTCCTACAATCAAATCAAAATGGCTCCCAAGACATGGAGAAGACTACTTTGCTACATATAAGGGCACTTTTTACTAAAGTTATGCCGCTCGATCAAGAACGCTGGTGCCACTTATCGTCATATGGTGACACTATTTCACATACGATCCATCACGAGATAGAGGTCTACGCTGATTTACATGATAGCTCGATCAAAGATCAAGAAGAACATCTTGATCATTTGCGTAAACTGCTTGATAGGTTCAAGCAGACTCGAGACTTAATCCCAACAAGTGCACCTTTGGAGTCGATCCGAAACCCTAGGGTTTGTTGTCGCGGTAAAGGAATCTGAGGTTGACCCGCCAAGGTTTAAGCCATTCTGAGATGCCGCCAAGACCGAAAGAAGTCGAGTTTTTAGGCCGATCAACTACATTCCGATTCATTGCACACCTAATCGCTACTTGTGAGCCAATCTTCAAGTTACTAAAGAAAGATCAAGTGGTAGAATGGAACAACGATTCCGATCGCTTTTGACAAAATCAAGGAGTATCTTCTAATCCTCCTATCCCGATGCCACCGGCCAAGACCTTTAATCATGTACTGACAGTGTTAGAGAATTCAATGGGGTGTGTGGGGCAACATGACGTAGTCCGGTCGAAAAGAGCATGCAATATACTACCTTAGCAAAAGTTTACCGACCGCGAAACAAGGTACTCACAGATCGAGAAAACTTGCAACGCTTTGGCATCGTCACGACTAAGACAAGATATGTTGACTCACACTACTTTGTTGATTTCAAGATGGATTCAATAAAATACATATTTGAGAAACCAGCTCCCAAGAATAGCAAGATGGCAAATGATCTTGACCGAGTATGACATCCCGCACACTTTCGTAAAGCAATCAAAGGAAGTATAGTAGCCATCATTTGGCCTCATCAAGCCGTAGATGACTATCGCCTATGCAGTCGAATTTCCGCACGAAGATGTTTTGTTAGTCACGATCGGAAGAACTGTGCCCGCATTTAAGGACCCGAACAAGGATCCCGATGGACCATGGTCTTGATGGAGCCTCAAACGCACTTGGCAATGGCATCACGCCATCATTACATCCCCTCAAAGTGACATACGCCTTTCACCGCCAGACTATGTTTCAGTTTGCACTAACAACATGGCTGAATACTACGTGCATCTGGGTATCAAAGTCGCTATTGACTTAAGAATCAAGTTCTTACAAGTGTATGGAGACTCGCTTAGTGATCACCGATTAAGGCGTGGATACAAGCATCCTAATCTCATTCCAGACGAGCATGTTTGAGTTTGATCCCCTACTCAAGAGATTACTTTCAACCACATTCCACGAGAAGAGAATCACTGAAGACGATTAGCTACTATGTCATCTATGTTCAAGGTCGATGGGACAACGAGGCTCCCCGCATCATCATCGAGAAGTTCGACTAACCAACATATTGTTATGAGCTTGATACTTAAGAGAAACCTTGGTACTATGACGTGAAAAGGTATCTCGAGACTCGTGAATATCCGCAGGGCATCGTCAATGATAAGAAGTTCATGAGAAGATTTGCATCCAAATTCTTCCTCATCAATGACATCTTATACAAGCGCAAACTAATTGTGCTTAATCACGTAGATCATAAAACAAATAATGTGATCATGGAAGAGTTACACGAAGATTTGGTACCCACTCCAGGCATACAATGGCTAAGAAGATTGAGAATAGGATACTATTGGTCCACCATGGAAGTCGATTGTCACCGCTTATGCTCTCACAGTGTCAAGTTATGACATGCAAAGTGCACGCACTCCATTACTCCGAATGTTCTAACGGCCCGGCCTTTGCAATGTGGACATTGACATGATTGAAGAAATCAAGCCCACGCCCAACGGACATCGCTTCATCCTTGTGGCAATTGACTATTTCACCAAGTGGGTAGCGGCAGCCCTCGCAGATCATACCAAGAATGTTGGGCTCGATTCATCAAACATAATCTTATCTCGTCGATATGGCACTCCCGAAAGGATTATCACGTATAATGGCTCTAATCTCAACAACAAGATGATCACCAAACTCGCACGCAGTTCAAGATCAAGCATCACAATTCTTCCATATCGGGCTAAGATGAATGGCGCTGTGGAAGCCGCCAACAAGAACATTAAGAAGATTATACGAAATGACGACTTACAAAGATTGGCATGAGATGTTACCATTTGCTCTTCATGGCTATCGACCACAACATGAACATCAACAGGGCAACCCCTCTCTTGTATATGGTATGGAAGGGCCCTACCATCGAGGTTCGTATACCCTCAACCGTAGTCTTCCAGACGCAGAAAGTTGTGAGACGATGGTTCAAACTCCTTGACCGATCAACTGACGATGAGAAACGACTGATCCATCCGCCATGGATGATCTATCGTGCGAATGATCGTGAGCATTTAACAAGAAGGTCAAGCACCGAGTCTACCAAGTCGGTGACCTAGTAGTCAAGCGATCATTCTTCCACAAGGTGATCCTGTGGGCAAATGGACTCCCACCCACGAGGGACCGTTTAGTAGTCAAGACAAGATTTTTCGGAGCTATGATACTTAGCACCATGGATGGTGAAGACTTCCCACACCGTGAACGCAGACATAGTCAAAAATACTACGCGATGAAAGAGACCCGCTAGGTCGATCGACCTAGGCAAAAATAAGGCATCCCGCGAACCAAAAGGGTTCGGGAAAAGTTAAGGATATATACAAAACATGTACACCGCAAGTCAAAAACCGAAAAGGCTTTGGGCAAAAAGGGTATCCGTAGACTAAAACCCAAAGGCGGTCTAGGAAAAGTTAGGATTTAAGCGCACGACTATGTCTCTTCCAGATCACCCGCTTCCTGACTACTATCAAGATTCAAGATTCAAATGGCGAAGATCACCACTCACTTTCTAACGACTGAAGTGAGATGAGATAGTTGAAATATATGAGTACTAGCATGGCCGGAACTTAACGAGATTGTTTCGATAGCTTTTACCTTCTTGTGTACAAACCACTTGGCCATACGCCACGCTTCAAATGAATACAAGTTCTTCTCTTACATTTTCACTATTGTCGCTTGCAATAAGTCCAACGCTTTGTTTGAATGATTATATGCATTTGACAATAAGAATCTATTCACAAAACATGCGAAAAGGACATACAAAAGTAGTTACTACGTGCTCTAGGAATCGAGATGACGACGAAAGTCACCAATGCATTTTTCCCAGTATGATCCCCACAAAGAAGTGTCACTCACAACAAACCTTCCCCAATGAGTATACGTCGTCCCTCGAAGGATTTCACTCAACCGAGCAATGTTACATCGCCTCCAAGAATATCATCCCAACCGAGGTATTTATCATCGCTAATATCTCTCAACAATTCCCTTTTCTCCGCAGCGTATCCAGACTTGATACTTGGTCAAATAGTGCACCGAGAAAATCTACATCTTCTATTCCCAACGAGATTCCAACGGCCCCAACCCGCCTCCCAAAGAACCATCAAACGCCTACGAGATCTACACTCAAAATCCCCAAGAGAGCCTCCCGATTTTTCCCAACAGATCTACATACAAGATCCCCAACAGATTGCCTCCCTGACTCTCCCAAATAGGTCTATGTATGAGATCTCCAACAGCGAGTTTCATCTCTACCTTCCTCAACAATATCTAGGCCCAAGACTTGGTCGATAGTGCATCGGAGGGATCAAGTTCTTTCTTCTCGTGATCTCCATCCCCAAAGTAAGTCGAACTCCTGGTAACATCCGCATCTTCTTCAAGATGGATATGTTTTGAAATACCACAACATCTATCATTCATACATTACTCATAAAGTCATAATTCATGCATATGTCATTCATATACATTGTCATGCATCATACTTTGCATAAGACTAACAAATATTCTATCAAAGTTTCTCTTGTTTCTCCAAAACAGTGGAAATCACTTCGACAAGCGTGTCCAGATCGCCCAATCTCGACGGAAAACTATCTCAAAGATCACCGGTTGTCCTCCGACGATCGGGTCCGTGATTAAGCCCCGAACTCGACGGAAAACTATCCAAAGGTCGCCCCTAGTTGTCCTCCCGGCCACCGGTCCGTGATTAAGCCCTAATCTCGACGGAAAACTATCAACGACGCCTCGTTGTCCTCCGACAACGGATCCGTGATTAATACCGCCGACGGAAACCCTATCCGAACGATCACAAGTTATCCTCCGATAATGTGCAGTGGATCAATTCGATGCACAACAGGACGATATCCACACTTTGCCAAATTACTATCCCTCGAGTAATCAAGACGAAGATCTATTCTCAATCCTTCTTATTATCAATGAAGAACAGAGTCGCTTACGACCGCTTGTCTCGATGGCATCTTAAGCCCATCTCCGACTACTTATCAACATTTCTCCGCCACGTATCGCATATTTGGCTAAAAATCAATACAAACCAATAACTTCATTCAAAATGAGCACGAAGTCTAACGTATACTCTCCTGATGGCATCTTAAGCCCATCTCCATGCTCCTTCCAAACGACCACAGAGCCTAGCAGACGACTCACCCCCAACATCGACCTTTATGGCATCTCAAGCCCATCTCCAACGATTCTCCTCCTATCAACAACCTCGAGTCTAGCATACGACTCATCCCCAAATAAGTCTCTACCTTCCAAATGGCATCCGTAAGCCCATTCCCGCATCATCCACCAACTGAGTGCAAATTTTCAGTAGACTGAAGTTCAATCATCTTCTACCTTCGTGTCACAAGACAAGTATGTCAATCTAACCTTCCAAGGAAGATTGAACAGGGCAGCTGTCATACCCCAAAATTTGCCCTCCATCTTCTCAAGATATCTCATACATCCATACTCAAAGATCCTCAAGAGTTGATCGACAAAACTCTCTCCTAGACAATCAACCCAAACTAGGTTTGGCAATTCTCGCTTTAGATGGACTTCCAACATCTCCAATGTCCTTCATGCCTCCTCATATGCTTCAAAGATTCTCCATGTCAAGTTTCAAGCTTCACAAGTCAAGTTTCCTCAAACAATTGCTCGATGGTCGAAAATCAACAGATTGACAAAAGTCAACTGTGGTCAACATACAACAAACTTCATGATTTTGATCAACATCCTCATTTTGAAGTTACATTCATCATTTGATCAAGGGTTGATCATGATTCATCAAGAAAACTCAAGATTTGCTCAAAAGTCAAACTTTCTAAATTAGGGTTTCTAGTGAAAAGTCAATCAACTTTGACCGATCATAACTTTCATACTTTCTCGTAAATTTTCCACCACCTCTTGTTTTGAAGGAAATTCAATTTCTACAACTTCATGTCTCACAAGAGTGTCCAAAATGCTTTATTTGAGAGGTATGGCTCAAAACATTACAGTCATTTTCAAAGTCAACAAAAGTCAACATTTTGTTTTGAGGATATATTGAGCATGGAAACTCCAATTGAGATGAGACAAAATGTTGGTTAGAGGTCTCTTAGAGCTTCCAAAAGTCTAAGAACACTAAAAATGTGGAAAATTGAGCAAGATACACCATTCACAAGTCAGCAATTTTGGAGAAGTGCACCAAGAGAGATGTTTAAAAATCAAATTTTTGCAAATGGGCTTACTTTTTCTTCATCCAAACTTGTTCCATGCAATTAGGAATATCCAAGCCCAATGCCACGAATTTTTATTTTATTTTTCTATTTAATTTGGAATTTATTCATTTAAATACAAAATAAATTAAAAATAAAGTATAAAATCAAAATTAAATGCAAAATTGATTTTTCTCTTCCTGAGATCCAAGCAACTCAACAAAGCCAGAAATTTCAAATTTGATTGGTATGGCAAGATTTGATTGAAAATTGATCAAAATATGAAAATTTGATTTTGTACAAAATCAAATTTGATTTGCATTGATTATTGATTGATTCTTCTCAAATTAACTCCAAATCCTTCTACTATATATACATAACTCATGCCACACTAATTAGGGTAGAGAATTTGGTCGAGAAACCCTTATTGCAACTCAAAACCGTGGTACAAGCAAATCAACCCTAGTTCCAACTGTTTTCAATCGATTCTAAGGTGTCCATTGCATTCCTTGATACCTCTTGAGTCGATCAAGACCTCACATTGCTCAAAACCATCAAGAATTGGAGAATCCAAATTTGGTTTGTTCAAGAAAATTCAAAATCGATTTTTAATTCTCATGCATTTTTAACATGTTTTGTGGTTTGTTTTGTGTTTAGATGGAAGTTTGCAAGCTCGATAGTTTGATTGAATTTTCATGACCGAATCGAAACTTGCCATAGCTAGGGTTCCATGGACCGAATGGATCACACGAATAGGATAAATTGGGCAAAACGAATACCACCATCATGTTTAGAATGATGAATCTAATCGAACCATGCCTTTGAATTAAATTTATATTGCTTGTACTGGATTTTGAATTTGTATTGCCGCCCGAGGCCGACGAAATTCGTATTTCAAATGAGAACGATGAAGTTCTTGGCGTGATTGGTGCAACAGAAGGTGACACTCTGTTCATCCATCGTCCGCCCGATTCAATGACACAAGGCCCGCATCGATGGCAAAGGGCGGTCAGGAGGTAGGTCTCCATTCGATCCTGGCCATGGCATTTGGTTTTACATGTTTGCAAACTTTTTCTTATTTTATTATTTTCCATTCAATATTTTGCATACAATTTAATTTCTTTTCATAATTTTTATTCATGCATTAAAAATCATCAAAATATTTTTTCCTTTTGCATTTATTTTCATAAAATGCTTATTTAATTTATAAAATTAAAAAATATTATTTTGCATGCATATTTTATTTTATTCATAATTTACCATTTTAATCAATATTAATTAGTTTTAAATTATTAAAATGCATCCAAAAAATCCCAAAAATTTATTTTAACATATTTATGTTATTTCCAGCATGTCATATTTTTCTCATTCAAAAATTTGCATTTTTACTAATATTTTCCTCTTATTCGATTTCATCGTATTTTCCGATTTTCTTATCTTTTCACAAAGTTATTCCGCTTCGCATTTCTTCTTTTATCGCTTTCTTTTTCCAATAATGTAATTGCTCATGGGATATAATAGTTTAAATTAGGTTTTTATTTTCCGCAAGTTTAAATTATGTATCTGCCCCAAAGCCATGTAATAGCGTAGGACATTTATCTTTCCGCATCTTTACATTTCCGCAATTTACTTTCCGCACCTATAAACTGCTAGTAACTAGGCGTGTATGGCAAGATAAAATTGAACAATAGCTCACTCTAATTTTCAAGATAAAATATCTGAATTGACACACTCTTTTCACACACGCACCTCTTAGGGTAATTCTCTCTCGTTGCCTTACGAATTCAAATGGTCAAGTCCCTCGAACGTAGAGGTATTCTAGCACCGTTGCCTTCAAAACAAATCATCATAGTCCCTTCGATACAAAGATCATAGACCCACAATGTCGCCTACGAATACATGATCTTGACCCCGATTGTCGCCACGAAAATGATGATAGTCCTTCGAATGTGCTAGATACTTCCTACAAGTTGCTTCTGACCATCCGATGTCCCTTCGAATGTCCCGCTTACATCCAACGAATAGAGTTACCTACCAACTAATGGTATGGATAGCGCTATTCTAAAGGAACGTAAAATAACACGAAAACGACCAATTCTGAGTGGGTAATAAGACTTTTAGTTGCTTGCTCAAATCAAATACTTTTCACACAACACACTTTTGTCAAAGTTCAAACTCTTTTCAAAACGAAACATTTCCGAACACTTTGTATACATTCCTACATGAATCATTACAAAGTCAAAGTGAAATGCCTTTTCAAAACATTTTGTCAAACACATAAAGCACAATTTTTAAAGTGATCTAAGAGCAACTAAGAGCTGTAGATAACTACGGATGGAAAGGGTGCTAATACCTTCCTTTTCATAACCTTCTCCCTTACTAATCTAACGAAGGTCTTTTTCACTTTTACCTTCCCTTAATTGATAAAATAAAAGTCGGTGGCGACTTTTGCTATCCGCACATTTGCGATACAAAACCTACAAAGTCGGGCTTCATCAGACACATCGACCGTGAATTCGAGAAGGTGACCTGCTTAAAAAGATTCTGCCTTTTCAACCGATTCTAGGGCAAATGGACCCTAATTACGAAGGCCCACATCGTCAGAAGCTTTTCAGCGGTGCCATGACTCACAACCATGGACGTGATGAACTCCCACATCCCGTGAATGCCGATGCCTAAAAATACTTTGTCTAAAAACAAAAGAATAGCTCAGAAGTCGAAAACCCGAAAAGGCTTTAGGCAAAAGAGCGCCTCGGTGGACCGAAACCGAAAGAGCGGTCCAGTGCAAAATTAGAGACAATAAATGAAATTATCCCGATAGATTGAAAACTTGAAAAGGCAATCTATGCAAAATTAATGATAAAATGACAAAGTAATGTGATCATCCGCATTAATGAAAGAATCTTTCATCAACGGATCTTCAATCAAATCTTCTAAAGCAACAAACACAGCTTGGAATTCAAAGTTGTTAGGATAATAGTGGTTATTGCTTTCAATGTAGCCTTTTCCCAATCAATTATCATTTCCAACTTGTAATAGCTCATGGAATCACGCCTGGTGATTACCATTCTATCAATAAAATTTGAGCCTTGTGCCTTTTGTTTGCAATTTTGCTTTATTCGCTTGCAAAATAACGCTTTTTATTTGTGGAAATCACTTTTTTGAAACTAAAAGGTTTTAAATGAGTTTTACTCAAAATTTTGAAATAAAAGAAAATGTCCCTTCGAATCGTGGAACACGTAAAGAACTTTAACAGCTTTTCCATGAGTGTTTCGATATCGTAAAGATAGAACAATCGCATGTAAGTCTTCTCCTCAACAAATCATCAAAGGACGTATTTTTATCCAAAAAGAATTTCGACAAGGTGGCCAATTAAATGCCTTTTTCGAAAGTTTAAAGCATGCAACTCGATTCATCAATGCGAATATCCGCACATTGTCATGGATTTTGCCGAGTATTTGTTCGAATTGTGACGTAGTCCTTTTCCCAAATACCCCCTTTTGTTGTCTTGTCAAATATCGTCAGCATGCATATGACATTCATAACATTCATCATTCATACATAATAGCATCATTAATGCACTTTCTGCATTTCTCAAATGTTTGCTTCAATATCACTTGTTTAGGATTGCATTTGCTCCCAAGAAAGAAAAAAGTGTGGATATGTCATCTCTCCAGTAGATCATCCCCAAGCAGAGAAATACATCTTTTCTCTCTTATTCCCCCAGCTGATATCATTCCTCATTGGGAACGAAGTCTTGATTGACCTTTTCTTTCCAGTTCATTCCTGGATAGAACCTCGTCTCTGACCAATTCAGGTTTAGATTTCACAGAAAAAATCTACCTGCTAACAATAAGCAATAGCCTCATCATCTGAGCCACTTATTTCCTTTTCATCTTGAAACTTATCATAAAATGATTGTTTTTCTCAACAAGTTCAAATCATGAAAGTTCAAGAAATCTCCGCAGCTGTCTTCTCGTTCAAAAGAAAACTGTGTCTTTTCAATCAAAATGCCCGATCTTCTCAAGAGAAAGATCCCGACAAGATTGTAGCTTTGAAAATAGAAACTCATTTGAGATCCGCTTTCCATCATTGTCTCGTTATTCACAAGGTCGAATACTCAAGAAATTCTCAAGAATTACCTTGTTATAGTTATCACTACCGATAATTGGTAATATCTTCGTAACTCATTACCATAAACTATCACAAGGTTGATAATTGGTAATATCATTTTCATTTACCTTAAACATTGTCACAAGGTCGATGTATAGTAATCTTTGTTTCCCAAAGCGAAATGATATTCACATGTTTTGTGAATTGCTTTTCCCAGTGAAACATATTACTTGTTTCCCAACAAACAGGATTCTCTTTTCTTGGATAGATCGAGTCATCCTCACAAATTTTCCCCCATCATGTCATTTCTTTGATATTTTCTGGGTGAATCCTATTGCGATCATTTCGCATCACTCCGCATCTTTTGGTATCTTAGGTCCAAATTTTCGTATTCTGATATTCAAGTCTCTTTACACCTATCAAAATGAAGATATTCATCTTCATATCTCAGGTTAAAGAAACTTAAATAGGGGCATCTGTCATACCCCAATTTTTGACCTAATATACCACCTTACATTTGCATCATTGCATCACTAACATTTCAGAACAGAATTAATCGGGTGTAGCTTCTACAGGTCAAAATTAGGGTTTCATCAATTTTTCATCTGATTCAAGAGGAAATCAATTAGGGTTTGAGCTTCATTCACCTCAATTGATATATCTTGATCAAATCATCAACCTCTGATCTTCAGATATCCAATTTTTCCTCATGATCTATCGAGGATCGACCAATTAGGGTTTTTATCGAGGATGAGCAATTATTGATTTTCTGATCAATGAATGACTTTTTTGATTAGAGATTGATCTTCATATCTTAAATACAACATGTTGACCTAATTTCTGGATTCAAAACATCACAGAAGTTCACAGAATTCATCAGTCAATTTCTGGATCATCTGATGAAATTTCATTTGCACTGAAAAGTCAAACTTTGACTTTTGGTCAACTTTTTCAAGACAAAACTTTTTCCATCATCAAAATACTTCAAATGATCCATCATGATCATAAAAAATCAAGAAATTTGGAAAAGTCAACAAAAAGTCAAAATTTTCAACACTTAGAAAATTTTCAAAGTGTTAAAATTTCACATTTTTTCCAAACTTCATGGCATTTTTTCACATAGTTCCATTTGGAATTAGGAAAAACTCAAAACATGAAAGTTGTAGCCCTTGAAACAAGCTGTCTAAAATGTCCAAGAACTCTCAAATCCATAGAGTCTAGCTATACTTTTGATTTTGAAACATAGAGCTCCAAAATCCTTGATTTTCAAGTACAACTTTCAAGATTATAGGTCATTTTTGAGTTTCTTCTTCTAGAAGCCATGCCACCTTGCAAAGAGGGATAGAGATGATAAAAAATCAGATGGAGAGTAATTATGATGGGATAAGATCAAGTTGAATAATTAACCATGGTTAAAAGGAAGCTTCCTTTTGCATTTATTGCAAAAATGACTTCCTTGCCCTCTAAGGAAACTTGTAAATACCAAAGCCAATCTTCTTCACTTACCGTTCAGAACTTTTGACCTATAAATAAAGGTCATGTTGGCCATATGAAACTACACCAAAACTATGCCAAAACAAGCTTTCTCCATTCTTTCTTAAAATTCAAGAACCATAGTGTAATTTGAGAATTCTTGTATTTTTCAAAACTTGTGAAAAAACATGAGATATTTGGTGTCTAACATGTCATAAACATCATATGTAACTGATTTGAAACTTAAAATCAACACAAGAAACACTAAAACTCAAAGTTGCATTTCAAAATTCCAAACTTGTCAAACCGCTTTAACTATCGAATGGATCATTGCTCGAGCAAGTTGAGTTTTTCCATTCAAACATCATCAACATACTCCATATGGATGATGCACCATTAACTTCAACCTGTAACACCTCTAACATCGAATTCAAGTTTCACTTTGAGCTTATGCAGGTGGACTTGGTTGAATGATCCAGCTAATTCATGATGTGCAGACCATCCTCACACAATCCTTGAAGTCTGTTGGTGCTATAGGAATCATCAAAACAGTTCTGGAAACACTCCATCATCAATTTCGATCTCAGCTTCAAGAGGTAAGAACATGAACTTCAAACTCCATGATTCCTTGCTTTCAGTTCAAAAAGCTCTTGGCCATTTTGTTTCTGCACTATCACTGATCAATAACCCTCAATCAATTAGTTGATTCATTCACCATACACGATTTCAATTAGGATTTTCAAAATTTGGGTTCTTCGTGATTTCTAGAAATTTAACCATGTTAAGATGAAAATAAATGAAATTAAACGACATCATCATGTTCCTGGGTTTAAAACGATCAAGTTTGATGTTTACATCGAGCAATTTCATGGAGAAATGAAGAATCCAATCGATGAAGATCGAAGAAGAAGAAGGCTGCTTTTTCAAATTCAAAATCTGGTTTATAATATTATAACATTGTTTGATTTCAATACACGGATGTATTGTATGCTTGCCACTCACTCTTAAGTCATTCATGCCATGTTTTGCCTAATGGTCCCGGGTTCGAGTAGCCTTGGGACCATTTTTTGCCAAACTTTGTAATTTTTCTTCATATTTTTGGCAAACTTTGACTTTTTCAAAACCCAATCAAAACTCCTCATTTTGAGGTGATTTTTTGTACACATGTCAATTAACATATCTATTTTATGATAGTGTCAAAAAATTTCAGAAAAACTTTCATCCGATTATATTTTTATCGAGCCGAAAACGATGCATTTGAGTACTTTTTAAAGCACTTTCAAAGGCATTTTTTTTAAACTTTCGAAGCCCGATTCTTTTCCAAACTTCTCATAAGTTATATTTCACTTTTCAAAAACACTTTCAAAATCATTTTTTCAAAACTTTTCATCAAACTTACATCTTTTTCCATCATCGATCCAATTTAACGATAAACCAATCGCTTTCTCCTCGAACTTAATCGATCATGGGCCTCCCTTTCGGTGTAAGTCCCAAAATTCTTTTTATGTACATAATTATTTCCTTGTACATATCCAATTCTTTTATGTACGTACCAATTTTACCTGTACATAATACATATACTTTTGTAAATACTTAAGTACGGACAAACTTCGTCTGTTTGTTTTCATTTTACACTGAATACCATTGGTATTAGAAGGAGCATTATTCCTGGTGAAACTGCTTTTTTAAACCAATGGGCCACCCTTACGGTGTAAGTCCCAACCATACTATGTACATCCACATCCTCTTGTACATAAATACTCGTTCGTGTACATACTTACTTCCTTGTACACAATTCAAACTTGTAAATAATCAAGTTACGCTTGTTTCAAACGTTCGTTTTACACACACTTGTTTATATTTCCTTCATAAACTCTTGAAAATAAACATCATGCATCTGTTTATATTTCCTTCATAAACTCCTGTGAATACATATCACACACACACACACACACACTTGTTTATATAACTGTCTAGTTATAACATAACAACTAGTCTAACCAATAGGTTCCCCACAAATAGCCTCTTCTTGGGCTTTGTACAAGATAACTCATTTCATCTGAGTTCAGCCTCCTCTTAGGCTTCATATAAGAAAACTCATTCATCTGAGTTTAGCCTCCGCTTAGGCTTCATATAAGACGACACTCCCCTGATGAGTCAGCCTCCTCTTGGGCTTCGTTCAAAAGAACTCCTCATTGAGTTTAGCCTTCTCTTGGGCATCATACAAGAAAGAGATCAGTAAATCTCTTAACAGCCTCCTATTGGGCTTCCAATACAAAGAATCACCCGCGTTAGGATAGAACCCTGAGAGTATAATTTCCCGGTGAAATTGCTCTTGATCCTAAAAGGATGGTTTCCCGGTGAAATCCCTTTTAAAGCCAATGCCAGCCATACCCTATAGCTTCCTCTTGAGCTTCATACAAGGACCCTCGATGACCCTCGGAATGCCTCCTCTTGGGCTTACAATACAAGGACCCATGGTCTTCTTAAAAGCATCCCCTTAATCCAATCAATTTCTCCTAGAGATTTAGACGTTTATCATCTCTATGGAAGAAGTATCTCATCTATCACATCACATACAATCAAAAACTTTTCAAACTCTTTTCAAACAAAAACATCTCTTAATCGTAAGTGGTAACACTTGTACACTCAAGCAAAACACCCAATGCTTACAATTAAAAGATTCAATCATCTTTTTCAAACATCTTTCTAAAAACTCGTAAGTGGTAACGCTTGTACACTCAAGCAAAACACCTATAACTTACGACGAAAGATTCATCAATCCTTTCAAAATGTATGTGATGAGATAGATTAGATACATTTTTTCATTAAGATGACATTTGTCTGTGTCTCTTAATAACATCCCGTTGCTTCCACTAGTATAAGTGGTAACTACGATTGCTCTGACTTTCTCAATATCTCTTTGAGAATACGTAGGCACAAGGTCTCATCCTTGCCGAGCAAATTTCTTTCTCCCTCAAACCAAACAAACCATAGATCCCTTTAGATCCGAGCTACAAATGCTCTGATTCCCATTAAGGGATATGTATGCAGAAGATCCCAATGATCTTTGCGAGCACAATAATAACAAAACCTAGGATCCTACATGATCTACCTTTCTTAAAATCCAAAGGAGAAACTTTCCCAATCATAGAAATAGCAATTTAAAACACACAAACATATCAAACGTATTCATATATAAAGCTATAGATAACTATATATATTTAGGGTGCTCCATCTATTCCCTTTATATAACAAACCCCTTACCTAATCTCCCAATGCGCTATGCTTAGTTTGCGCTTAGTCGTAATGCATATCATATCAATCGAGGGTATTGCAGCTTTTCCCTTTTTCATAATCATTTTTCTTGTGTTGGAAATAATAAAGCTTGATGCTCGTGACATCTTTATAAACAAATCAAAGAGTAAATCGTTTGAGCCGTAGAATTCAATTCGATTCGATTCCCGCACGCCACTTTTAACGCGAACAATCGCTCGATAGTTTTCCCCGTCTGCCGGTATTAATCCCGGATCTGCTTGTCGGAGGACAACTAGGCGGTCGCTCAGATAGTTTTCCGTCTGCTTCGCATTAATCTCGACCAGCTTGTCGGGACAACTAGGGCGCTCGCTCGTATAGTTTTCCGTCTGCTTTGACACATCTCGGACCGCTTGTCGGAGGACAACTAGGTGGTCGTCGATAGTTTTCCGTCCGCGCATTAATCCTGGACCTGTTTGTTTTGGAAGTGATTTTCACCTGTTTGAAAAAAAAACAAAAGAAACTTTGATTGAATATTGTTAGTTTTATGCAAATTATGATGCATGACAATGCGTATGAATGACATATGCACAAATTATGACTTTTATGAGTAACGTATGAATGATAGATGTTGTGGTATTTCAAAACATATCCATCTTGAAGAAGATGCATACATTCTGCTTGGGGATTCCTGGCCTCCGTTAGGACTAAATGGATGAAAACCCTGCTTTTTAAAAGAGAAGAAAGATAACCTTGATTCCTCCGATGCACTATCTGACAAGGTCTTGAGTCTAGATATTGTTGAGGATGGTGGAGATCGAGAGATGCGCCGCTGAGGATCTTCTGCCTAGATCCTGCTGGGGAAAAAAATTAAGAGGCACTCTACTGGGGATCTTGCACATAGGTCCTGCTGGAGAGCAATTGATAATTGCTGGGAGACCGGGTTAGAAGGATTTGGAGCCCGTCGAGATCTCTGGTTGGGGAATAAAAGATGTAGGTTTCCCCCGATGCACTATCTGACCATGTTTCAAGTCCGATACCGCCGGGAGGTGATGATTGCGAGAGATATTCTGGGGATACCTCTGGTGATGAATCACATCGCCGAGACTGATGTGACATGGCTTAGCTGAGTGGAATCACTGCTCGGGGACTAACATGATGGAGCTTGAAATGTCTGGACTAGCGGAGGAATATGTGTACTCCGTTGGGGAAATCCTGTGACGAGTGACATCTCTGTGGGGATTATACCTTGTGGGAACGACAGGACTTTCGTCATCTCAATTCCGAGCCTAGTAATTACTCAGATGTTTGCTTTTCGATGTTTTGCAAATTCTTATTGTCAGATACATATAATCATTCAAAACAAACGTTGGACTTTTGAAAGAGAAGAAATATATCCTTGATTCCTCCGATGCACTATCTGACCAAGTCTTGAGCCTGGATATTGTTGAGGATGGTGGAGATCGAGAGGTACGCTACCGAGGATCTTGTGCGTAGATCCTGCTGGGGAAAAATTTAGGGGGAGTTCCATTGGGGATCTAGAGCCCGTTGAAACCTCTGGATGGGGAATAAAAATGTAGGTTTCCTCCGATGCGCTATCTGACCAAGTTTCAAGTCCGATACGCTCCGGGAATGATGATCGTTGAGAGATATTCTGCTAGGGATAAATACCTCAGCTGGGGATGAAACGTCATGCTTGAAGACCGTATATTCGTTGTTGATCGGAATCATCGCCTGGGACTGACGTGATGAAGCTTGGAATAAGTGGAAAGAAATTTGTATTCACTGGAAAGATGTGTAGCAACCGACATCTCTATGGGAATTGTATTTTGTGGGAATGTATTGGTGACTTTCGTCATCTCAATTCCTAGAGCCTGTAGCAATTACTTTCGTATGTTCACTTTTCGTATGTTTGTGAATAGATATGTATTGTCAGATGCATATAATCATTCAAGGCAAACGTTGGACTTTATGCAAACAACAATTGTAAAGAGAAAGGACTTGTATTAATTTGGAAGGTGGCGTATGGCCAAGTAGTTTGTACACAAGAAAAGCAAAAAGCTATGCGGAAACAATCTCGTTAAGTTTCAACTATGCTAGTACTCATATATTTCAACTATCTCATCTCCTTGTTGTCAGTAGAAAGTGAGTGAATTGATTTTCGCCATTTGAATCTTGAATGCTGATAGTAGTAGTCTGGAAGTAGGTGATCTGGACGAGGCATAATCGTACGCTTAAATCCCTAACTTTTGCCTCGACCGCCCTTTCGGGTTTTCAATCTACCGGGATACCCTTTTTTGCCCAAGCCGCCTTTTCGGGTTTTCGACTTGCCGGGTGTACATTTTTTTGTATATATCCTTAACTTTTGCCCGAACCCTTTTGGTTCGCCAGGATGCCCTTATTTTTGCCTAGGCCACCGACCTAGCGGTCTCTTTATGCGTAGTATTTTTTGACTATGTCTGTGTTCACAGGGTGTGGAAATCTTCATCATCCATGGTGCTAAGTATCATAGCTCCGCCGGAAAATACTGTCTTGACCTCAAATGGTCCCTCGTAGATGGGAGTCCATTTGCCCCTGGGATTACCTTATGGAAGAATGATGCGCTTGACTACTAGATCACCGACTTGGTAGACCCGGTGCTTGACTCTTTTGTTAAATGCTCTGATCATTCGCTTCTGATAGATCTGTCCATGGCAGATGGATGTGAGTCGTTTCTCATTAATCAAGTTGATCTGGTCAAGGCGAGTTTGGATCCAATCGTCTTCACCTAACTCTACGTCATGGAGGACTCTGGTTGAGGGTATCTGAACCTCGATTGGTAGGACCGCCTCCATACCATATACAAGAGAGGGGGTCGCCTCGCTGATGTTCGATCAGAGTGTGATAACCATGAAGAGCGAATGGTAACATCTCATGCCAATCTTTGTAAGTCATTGTCATCTTCTGTATGATCTTCTTGAGATTGTTGTTGGCGGCTTCCACTGTGTCGTTCATCTTAGGCCGATATGGAGAAAAGATGCTTAACCCGAATCGCGCGTAGTTCGGTGATCATTTTGTTATTGAGGTTGGTACCATTGTCTGTGATAATCCTTTCAGGGACGCCGTATCTACAAATAAGATTATGGTTGATGAATCGAGCCACAACATTCTTGGTAACAGATGCGAATGAGGCGGCTTCTACCTACTTGGTGAAGTAGTCAATTGCCACAAGGATGAAACGATGTCCGTTGGAAGCAGTGGGCTTGATTTCCCCAATCATGTCAATGCCCCACATTGCGAAAGGCCAAGGAGCGGTCAAAACATTCAGTGGTACTGGAGGTACGTGCACTTTGTCTGCATATATCTGGCACTTGTGACAAGACCGAGCGTAGCGGTGACAATCAGCTTCTATGGTGGACCAATAATAACCTGTTCTCAAGATCTTCTTAGCCATCGTATGTCCACTGGAGTGGGTACCAAACGCACCTTCGTGTAATTCTTCCATGATCTGTTCCGCTGTTTTTTGGTCTACACAGCGGAGTAAGCACAAGTCGTGATTGCGTTTGTATAAGCTGCCGTTGCTGAGGAAGAATTTGGATGCGAACCTTCTCAAAAACTTCTTGTCGTTGACAGATTCCCCTGCGGGATATTCCTGAGTCTCAAGATATCTCTTCACGTCGTAGTACCAAGGTTTCTCTTCAATATCAAGCTCATAACAATATGCTGGTTCGTCAAACTTTTCAATGATGATCTGGGGAGCCTCGTTGTCCCATCTGACCTTGAACATAGACGACATAGTAGCCAATGCGTCTGCCAACTGATTCTCTTCTCGTGGAATGATTGAAAGTAATCTCTTCGAAATAGGGGATCAAACTCGAACATGCTCGATATGGAATGAGATTCGATGTCAGATACTCGCCTTAATCTGACCGATCACTAAAGTCGAGTCTCCATACACTTGCAAGAATTTGATTCTTAAGTCAATAGCAGCCTTTGATACCCATAATGCACGCCAGATTCGCCATGTTGTTAGTGCAACTAAAACATAATCTGGTGAAAGGCGATGTCCGCCGCATGGATGTAATGATGGTGCCAATGCCATTGCCGAGGCTTGAGGCTCCATCAAAGACCATGGTCCATCGATCCTTGTTCGTGTCCTTCGTCTGTCCTCGGTTCTTCACAATCGTGAACTAGTAAAACATCTTCATCTCGAAATTTGAACGCATAGACCGATAGTCATCTACGGCTTGATGAGCCAACCGATCGGCACTACACTTCCCTTGATCGCTCGAGAAGTATACCGATGTCGATTCGGTCAAGATCATTTGCCATCTTTCTATTCTTCCGAGAGAGCTAGTTTCTCAAATATGTATTTTATCGGATCCATCTTGAGATCAATAAGGTAGTGTGAGTCAACATATACCGCCTTAGTCGGCGAGCAGCTGCTAACGCGCCGCAAGTTTTCTCGAGCTATGAGTATCTTGTTTCACATGGAAACTTTTTGCTAAGGTAGTATATTGCATACTTTTTCGATCGCATCACATGTTTCCCCAACACACACCCCATCGAGTTCTCTAACACCGCCAAGTACATGATAAGAGGTCTTCTTCATGGGCGACATCAGATAGGAGGATTCGTAGGTACTCCTTGATTTTTTCAAAAGCGATCTGCAATTGTCGTTCTATTCTACCACTTGATCTTTCTTTAGTAACTTGAAGATTGGCTCACAAGTAGCAGTTAAATGTGCAATGAATCTGGCAATGTAGTTCAATCGGCCCAAGAAACCTCTGACTTCCTTCTTGGTGCGGGGCGCTGGCATCTCTTGAATAGCTTTAACCTTGGCTGGGTCAACTTCAATACCTTTACCACTGACAACAAACCCTAAGAGTTTACCGGATCTGACTCCAAAGGTGCATTTGTTGGGATTAAGTCTCAGTCTGTACTTCTTCAACCTATCAAATAGTTTCCGTAGATGATCAAGATGTTCCTCTTCAGTCTGTGACCGAGCTATCATATCGTCGACGTAGACCTCTATCTCGTGGTGGATCATGTCATGTAACAATGTCACCATGGCACGCTGATAAGTGGCGCCCGCGTTCTTCAGTCCGAACGGCATAACCTTGTAGCAGAAAGTGCCCCACTGTAACAAAAGTAGTCTTCCATGTCTTCGTGGAGCCATTTTGATCCGATTATAACCGAGAAACCATCCATGAAGGAGAAAATATTATGCCGAGGTGTTGTCAACCGTAACATCAATACGAGGAAGTGGAAAGTCGCCTTCTGACTCGCTTTGTTCGCATCTCGTAATCCACACACGCCTACTTTGCTATCCTTCGGGCACAGCACCACATTTGCAACCCACTGTGGATAAGAAGTAACAGCTAAGAAACCGACGTTGAACTGCTTCATAACTTCGGCTTTGATTTTCTCTCGACATCTCGTGACGCATGCGACGAACCTTCGCTTCACTGGAGAAAACCTTCTTTGTCGGTAATCGTGTACCACAATGTCAATGTTCAACCTCGCATGTCTTCATATGACCAAGCAAAACCTCGATATAGTCTCATAGTATCTGTACTCAACCTTTCTTTAACATCGCTCTCGAGACCCGCCCTATCTTGATCTCTTTCCGCCTTCATCAAGCACTCAAATTCACAACCTCAACTCCTCTTCGTGGTGGTTGTATAACTCGCTTCTTCTTGTCAAGCCCCGACAAGTTCTCCTAGCACCACAATCTTCCTCACCTTCGCCTTTGGCTTGGTAGATTGGATTATCAAGTCATATTTAGCAATAGCATAGTCATATCATCTAGATTCGAGTGATTCTCAGTTGTATCACGGGTTGTGTAAGAAACACAAAGCCTTTGAAGAGGTGATAAAGTAAAAGAAAGAAAGCAACAATTGAATGCAAAAGTCCAACGATTTTATTGAATGAAAATATGCAAATGATGATAATAACCTCACAAACGAGCCATGATGCCCCTGTAAGGCACTAGGCTTCGTAGTTTATTGTTCAAAACATAGAAAATACGAAAAGCAAAACAAAAACAAGAGCAATTACTCCTGTCTAAAGGAGATTGGTATGACGTCTTCAGTCTTCCAATTGCTGAGTCCACTGTCAGGAGTTGGGAAGATCCACTTGCTGATGTCGAAGTCGTTGTCGTTGTCTTTTATAGCATGGATTCCACTCACTGGCTAATGCGGAGAGGAAGTTGACCGGCGCGTTCTCGGCGTATCATCTTCTGACTTTTGATGGTGAAGCCTAAACCAGTCTTGTTAGATTTGAAAGGGAGATCAGGGAGCTGACCCCAAATAGTACCACCTCTTTCTTCAACTGCTGCTTGAGCATCCTTCAGCGAGGCCATCCTAGGAGGAACTTGCGTAACTTCAGGAGTGACAGGTGAGTCAACAGGCATGACTCTGGGGATTGTTTCAAAAGCTTGACAAGGAGTCTCGAAGAATTCACCCTCCACCTCGAGGTATCAGAATGACTGTAGGTGACTGACCATATATTCTTCTTCACCACATACTGTGACAACCTTCCCTTTCACCGGGTACTTCAGCTTCTGATGCAAGGTAGAGGTGACAGCGCCTGCCCCATGTATCCAAGGGCGTCCGAGTAGGCAAGAGTAAGCTGGACGGATGTCCATGACAAAGAAAGTAGAGTCAAAAGTCTGGGAACCGACTTTATCAGGTAGAGTGAGCTCTCCAAGTACTGTTCGCTTAGAACCATCAAAAGCTCTCACGATTATGTCACTGGGTTTTAGGACCAACCCTTCAACATCAAGTCGATCAAAAGCAGTCTTCGGAAGGATATTCAGAGCAGAACCGGTATCCACCAAAACATGAGACAATGTAATGCCCTTGCATTTAACAGAGATGTGCAAGGCTTTGTTGTGTTTCTTTCCGGCAGGAGTCAGATCAGCATCGGAGAAGCCTAAGCCGTTGTTGGCAGCCAGGCTAGCAATACACACTTCAAACTGGTCAGTAGTAGTGTCTTGTGGTACGTGGGCATTCTTCATAAACTTTACCAAGGCTTTAGCATGAGCCTCAGAGCACAAGAGCAGAGCAAGCATGGAGATTTTGGACGGAGTCTGTCCCAACTGTTCCACAACATTGTAGTCACTCTTCTTGATAATCTTCAGAATTTCCTCCATTTCTTGTTCGAGGTGTCTTCAAGAACTTTGGCACTTCCGGCCGAGCCGATGAGTCATCGTTCTTTCCTCTAGTCTCGAACTGGTTGAATAGCCGGAATGCGAGCTGAGTCGCAGTTGTCTTGGAGGAGAGATATCCGAAAGAATACTCTTCCGGTTCTGGTCACCTTACTTGATCCGGTGATATTGTCAATGTCAGGAATGGTAGCTTCAACTGTAAGATCTTCAATGGTCAGAGGGTCTTGCTTGACGCCATGATAGTAAACATCAGATCCATAATCCCAAGGAATAGCTTTGTCAGAGGAATATGGAACTGGTCTTGGAGAAGTAATAATGAGAGGTGCCACTCTAGGCACAAAATCAACAGAGGAAATCCTTATAGTGTTAACATCAGCATAGTCTTCTGGGAAATCGTCACCCCATCCGGTCTCCTTAACATCTTCAATAGGAATCTTGTAGCTCTCAGGAACAGTGTACTTCACCATATAATCAAACTTTCCATGTGGCTGCCCCAAGGTATCCCATGCAGACGGTACAGTTTCACTCGCATCTTCGATCTTCAGTTTCTTAGACATGTCTTCACACAGACTCTCCACAGGTGGTTTCAGGAATAGTATTTCACGGTTATCCATCATGCACTGAACACGTCTTCTCAACCAAGCACAACCATCAGGTGCAGATGGGCACCAACGACAATTCTCCGGGCATCCTGGTTGACACCGCTTAAAGAAATTCTTCTTAATACCATCGAGGAATGGTCAAGTCATCTATGTTGAAAACGTAAGTATCCTCACCAACAACATTGGAACTTTTGTCATGGTTAGGCATAGGAGCGTTGATCACATTTGAAGTCTCAACAGGAGGGTCAAACTCAATCTGCTTAGCTTCAATCATATCTTGAATTTTGTTCTTCGAGCCCAACAGCTGTCGTTGTCGTGTCTGGCTATTGAGTGGTAAACACACTTAGCATTAGGATTGTATCTCGAGAGGAAGTGTTGGCACCGAGGAGGATCCTTCAAAGTAATCACCGCTTTCAACATGTGTTGCAAGGCTCATGACAATGGCATGTTGAACTTCAGAACCTGCCTCGTGCATTCCGCCACGCTGTCTCACCGAGGTCAGGCCGATGTAGGATTAGAGATCACAACTTCCCCACGATTGAGCACGATCGGTCTTGGCTCGCTTTTCCGACCATACAGATTAGCTTTTCTTACCACCAAAAGATCTCTTCACAAGATTTCAAGATGACTCTACATGAATCTTTCCGCCTTGATACCAAATTTCAATATGCTCTCTCACAATATCACCGGTGAATCCTATCAAGAGTTTCCAATCGATGATTGAAGAATGGGCCTGCTGTTGTTCCCATAAATATATCAACCAACTCCCTATGGACAAGGGTGGCTGAACTCGTCTGCTAGATCTCTCCATTTATGAGCATACTTTGAACTTCTCCTCACGACCCATAGACATGCTCGTAGTTGCATGCGAGTGGGTGTCAATTCAACATTGTACCATATCGCTCAGAGAAAGCATCCGCTAAGTCACCCAAGTACGGATAGCCATTCTCTAGTCGATAATACAACCCAATTGAGTTCCGACAAACTCTTGAAAATAATGCATCCACAACTTTTCGTCATCGGGGGTTGATCTTCCGAACATAGGAATTTAAATGCAACTTCGGACAGGAAATGCCATCATATTTGGCAAAAGTTGGAACTTTGAACTTGGGAGGAATCACCACACCAGGGACAAGACTCAGATCATCAAAATTCAGCCCTGACATCTTCAGGTTTTCTACAGCATTCAGACGGTCTTCAAGTTGCTTGTACTTGTCATCTTCATCAGAGTACTGGTCATTATCATAGTGATCTTCTCTGTCTTTCTCAGGCTCACGCTGGCTGCCTTCTTCATTGCCCTTGACGGTCCCCTCAGTCTTGACACTTCCTTCTGAGAGTTCTATCCGGCTGACCACTTTAGGACCACCTTTGTAACGTCTACCCATGTTGAGAACACCAACGACCCTCTTTTTTCTATTGATGAGCTTCTTCAGATCTTCTTGGCCTTGGACCAAGCTAGTGAACATCTCCTAGAACTGAGCATTCTGAGCCTGGAGATCTTTGACAGACTATTCAAGAGCCATTTCTGCTAAAATAAATAGCGAGAGAATGAGAAAACCAATCATCAATGTACCTGTTATGAGATGTTATGCCATGATATGCGATGTTTATGCGGATGCAATGCAATGTTTTCAAGGACCTTAGAGATTTAAATTTGTTAAACAAGCACGAACAAACATTTATTAGTTCAAAACAAAAGATAGTTCAAAACAAAAAAGAAAAGCATATAAATCCTAAAGCTCTAAGTCTCCCATGGGCGCCTCTTGGTGCCGAGGTAGGCGCTGATGTTTCGCCTCGTGAAGTAGCTTTGTCAACTCTAGTACCTTCTTCTCACTTGCATAACACCGAGCTTCAAAGGTATCCCTTCTTCTTTGTGAATCCGTGATCTCTTCAAGTCTTCAAAATCAAGAGGCATGTCGATGGAGAACAAGATAGGTACGCCACCTATAGCAACAGTTCCATAATTACCGTAAAACAGCGTGAATGGCATCATGAGGTTTTGAGCTCGAGCTCTCACCCATTTGAGGTAAGGTTCCCAAGGAATGGAGTTTTGGTGCCCCAAAGTCTTGGTATCGCTTCTTTACCATGCCCCAAGCGTATGAACCTTCGCGGTAATTCGAGATCGTGGTTGTAATCGAACATAATATCTTGGAGAAGCATATCATGAGGACCATCTCTTCGAGCAAAACCAAACCGACGAGAGCTAGAGAAGGTTGTAGTAATACCTCCCTTATACCAAGGAGTGGTACATTAGGGAATTCTCCACAATGCTCAATAAATGTGAAATCCTTTTGAGAGAAAAGACGCCAACGGATATCTGAATGAGAGAGTGACATTAGCCTTTGAGACCACTTCAACCTTTGTTCATTCTTCAAAACTGATGGAGGAAGGTGCGAAATAAACCACCTGGAAAGTAACGGTATACAACACATGAGAGTTCCTTGTCTCTTAGTAGTACGAGTGTGGAGAGAATGTAGAATATCTCCAAGTAAAGTAGGCACAGGATTGCGAGTAAGAAACAACTTGATGGTGTTGACATCTATGAATTGATCCAAGTTAGGAATAGAACCAAACCATAGATTAGCAAGGCCACAATGTCTTCAAAGGCATGGAAACTCATAAATTTGAGGAACTCGCTTTTATCGTGAACTTAGCAAGTAAACCCTTAACTCCGCTTCTAGTTTCCCAATTAGCTTCAATGTCTGAGCGCTTTAGATGTAGCGCTGATGCAATGTCTTCGTACCTAGGAACCTTTTCTAAACCGCTGAATGGCATTTGGTCAAGAATGGGTACCCCAAGTAGCTTAGAGAACTCTTCCAAGGTAGGAACTAACTGATAACTGGAATGTAAAGCAATGGTGTTTTGATCAAAGAACCGAATAGAACATGCATCATATCTTCTTCAAAACCGGAGATAACCAAGTCAAGCAGATAACCATGTCTTTTGATGAACTGAGCATGGTCGGGAATGTCTGAAACCAATTCTTTGAGCTGAGAAGGTATACCCATGAAGTTGATTCGGATAGTCTTTCTAGAAGCCATAATCCCTACAAAACAGAGCAAAGATAAATCCCTAGGTCCTTGAAATAGTTAGAAATGATATGCAATGCGATGATGTCATGATGTCATGTTTAGCACACACAAACAATTCACACAAAGAGCCTAGGTTTAAGGCTTGCATGAGGTATATGTGATTACCCCACCAAAAGTTTGAGTTGGTTCATCCTGTCCTATAATAGTAACCGGGTTCTAGGAATCTCATATCATTGATCTTTCTCGTAGGCATTTATCTCAATACGACTACCAAGTGGTCGACCGAAAATATCCCAAAAGTCTGATCTTAATGAGTGTAGCATCGACTATCAACCAACCTCGGTCTAAGATCAATTAATCAAGTTTATAGGTGTGCAGAAGCCCACACTTGAAGAGTATCAGACATCTAAACAACGGTCGCATATCTACCCACGAAATCCCCACAAATATAATACCCAAGCAACCCTTAAAGATAAAGCAAGCAAGTCAAGCAGAAAACAGTAAAAGTGATCTAGAAATCCCTAAGGCATTCTCTCTTTTTAGGGTGTCTCCCTGGAAGAGTCGCCTGTTTTGTAATACGGTGAACTGACTTTGAGATTTTTGTATCGCAAATGTGCGGATTGCAAGAGTCGCCACCGACTTTTCTTTTATCCAATTAAGGGAAGGTGAAAAGAACAGGAAAAGACCTTCGTTAGATTCTGAGTAAGGGAGAAAGTTATGAAAAGGGAAGGTATTAGCACCCCTTTCCATCCGTAGTTATCTACGGGCTCTTAGTTGCTTCTAGCTCACTTTAAAAATTGTGCTTTCTGTGTGTTTGAAAAAAATGTTTTGAAAAGGCATTTCGCTTTGACTTTGTAATGATTCATGTAGGAATGTATACAAAGTGTTCGGAAATGTTTCGTTTTTGAAAAGAGTTTGAACTTTGACAAAAAAGAGTGTGGTGTGAAAAGTATTTTGATAGAGCAAGCAACTAAAAGTCTTATTACCTACTCAGAATTGGTCATTTTCGTGTTATTTTACGTTCCTTTAGAATAGTGCTATCCATACCATTAGTTGGTAGGTAACCCTATTCGTTGGATGTAAACGGGACATTCGAAGGGACACCGAATGGTCATAGAAGGCAACTTGTAGGAGATATCCTAGCACATTCGAAGAGACTATCATCATTTTTCGTAGGCGACAATCGAGGGTCAAGATCATGTATTCGTAGGCTTACATCGTGGGTCTATGATCTTTGTATCAAGGGACTATGATGATTTGTTTTGAAGGCAACAGATAGAATACCTCACGCTCGAGGACATGACCATTTGTATTCATAAAGGCAACGAGAGAATTACCCTAAGGTGCATGTGTGAAAGAGTGTGTTGATTTTATATTTTATCTTGGAGTTATGAGTGATCTATGTCCAATTTTATCTTGCCATACACGCCTAATTACTAGCTTATTGCGTAAAGTAAATTATGAAATGTAAAGTGCAAAGTAAATGTCCTACGCTATTACATGGCTTTGGGGCAGATACATAATGAGAGTGCGGAAAATAAAAGTCTTAATTAAAGTATTACATCCCATAGGCAATTACATAATTGAAAAGAAAAGCAAGAAAATCGTCCGAAACGGTATAACCTGCGAACAGATGCATAATCGGAAAACGGAAGAAAATTGCATAAGAGGAAAATGTTAGTAAAAATAAATATTTTTAAATGAGGAAAAATGTTTTATGTTAGTAATGACATTAATATGATAAGATAAATTTTTGGGAATTTTTGGAATTGATTTGATAATTTAAAAACAATTAAAAGTCATTTAAACAATTAATTAGTAATTAAATTAAATATGCATGCAAAAATAATAATTTTTATATTAAAAATTAAATAAGTATTTTTCTGATGATTATGCAAAAAATAAATATTTTTGGTGTGTTTTAGATGCATGATAAAAAATATTGAAGATAAATTAAATAGAATGAAAAATATTAAGAAAATAAGAAAATATGGAAAAATAGAGTTAGTTTCAAAAGAACAAAAATATATTGGTCTTGCCAGGATTCGAACTGGAGACCTCTTGGCAACACGTCACGCTTCCATGCCTTAACCACTGGGTCAACGCGCACTTGGTGTCATGTAATTGAAACGGAGCCGTTTTAAATGAATTTGATTTCTGGGAATTCAAATCACGCGCGAAGAACACCTTCTTCTTCGTTTGAATTTCTGGGAATTTAGCGTCGGCTGAGTTCGACGCTATGGCCCCTGCAACTTTCAAAAATCAAGCACAAGCAATATGAATAAGTTTTGAAGCCATGGTTCGATTGGAGACATCGTTCTAAACACGATGGTGGTCTTAGATTTGTCCAATTTTACGTATTTCGTGAGTTCCCAATTCGAGCAGGGAAACCCTAGCCATGGTAATTTCTGATTCAGGCCACTAAAATGCAATTAAATCATCCAGAAAGCTTGCAAACTTTGTTCTAAACACAAAACAAACATCAAAACATGTTAAAAATGCATGAATAACAGAATTCGATTTTTTGAAAAAGTAAGAACAAACCAAAACTGAATTTCGTGATTCTTGATGATTTTGAATGTTGTAAGGTCTAGAATGATTCCAAGTACTCCAAGGAATGTGTTTGGATGCTTAGACTTGGTTGAATCGAAGCAAAACTAGGGCTGCCACTTGCTTGAATGTCACGAATTTTTTGACTTAGGTTAGGATTCTTCCAAGCAATTTTTCTGTCTTTGTTCATGTGGTATGCATTGTACATTTATAGTAGATGGATTTTGGGCTGATTTGAGGAACAAATAATGATCAATCAATGCAAAAATTATTTGATTTTGTACAAAATCAAATCTTCCTTATTTGATCCAATTTCTTCAATATCTTGCCAAATCAATGCAAATTTCGAAATTTGCCAGCTTGTGTGAGTTACTTGGATCTCAAGTATGAGAGAAAAATCAATTTTGCAATTAATTTTGATTTTATACCTTATTTTTTAATTTAATTTGTTTTTAAATGAATAAAATCCAAATTAAATAGAAAAATAAAGACAAAATTCGTGGCATTGGGCTTGAAGGTTCCAAATAAGATAAGGAACAATTTTAAACCAAGAAAAACTAGGCCCATTTGCAAAATTTTGGATTTTTACAAGTATTTCTCTTTGTGCACTTGTCCAAAAATGCCAAACTTATATAAGGTGTATTTTGCTCAATTTTCCACATCTTTGAGTGTTCTTGGACTTTTTAGAAAGCTCTAAGTGTCCTCTAAACAACCTCTTTGGTTTCATCTCAATTGGAGTTTCCATGCTCAATAAATCTTCAAAACAAAAAGTTGACTTTTTGTTGACTTTGAAAAGGACCTGTAATGTTTTGATCCATACTTTCCAAATGAAGCATTTTTTAAACATTCTTGTAAGACATGAAGTTGTAGAGAATTGAATTTCCTTCAAAATGAGAGGTGGTGGAAATTTTTTTGAGAAAGTATGAAGAAGTTATGCTCAGTCAAAGTTCAGTTGACTTTTCCTTGAAAAACCCTAATTTGGAAAGTTTGACTTTTGTGCAAATCTTGAGTTTTTTTGATGAATCATGATCAACCCTTGATCAAATGATGAATGTGACTTCAAAATGAGGATGTTGACTAAAAATCAGGAAGTTTGACTGTATGTGGACCACAATTCACTTTTTGTCCAATACAACTGATTTTCAACCATCTGACCAATTGCCTGAGGGAACTTGACTTGTGAGGCTTGAAACTTGACATGGAGAATCTTTGAAGCATATGAGGAGGCATGATGACCATTGGAGATGTTAGAAGTCCATCTGGATCTGAGAATTGCCAAACCTTAGTTTGGGTTGATTGTCTAGGAGAGGGTTTGTCTGATCAACCCTTGAGGAATCCTTGAGTATGGATGTATGAAATGTTTTGAGAAGTAAGAGGGAAAATTTTGGGGTATGACACCTTGCCCGGGGCATCATGGCTCGTTTGTGAGGGTTATTATCTGTCATTTGCATATTTTCATTCAATAAAATCGTTGGACTTTTGCATTTAATTGTTGCTTTCTTTCTTTTACTTTATCACCCCTTCAAAAAGCTATGTGGTTCTTACACACACCCACGTGATACACCGTAATCACTCCGAATCTGATAACAATATGCTATTGCTAAATATGACTTGATAATCCGATCTACCAAGCCAAGACGAAGGTGAGGAAGATTTTGAAGTGCCAGAGAACTTGTCGACCGCTACAACAAGAAGATCGAGTTATACAACCCACCAAGAGCCAATGAGGTTGTGAATTGGGTAATCATGAAAATAGAAAAGAGATCAAGATAGGAGCGGTCTTGAGAACAAAGTGTCAAGGAAAGATTGGTTCATATGCTACGAGACTATATTGAGGTTTTTGCTTGGTCATACGAAGACATGCCAGTTTGACATTGATATCGTGGTACACCTAACATCGATAAAGGAAGGTTTTCTCCCAAAGGAAATGTAGGTCTGTCGCACGCGTCCCGAAATGTCGAGAAAATCAAAGCCGGGTTATGAAGAAGTTCAACGCCGTTTCTTAGTCATACTTCCTATCCACAATGGGTGGCTAATGTGGTGCCAGTGCCCAAGAAGGATGGCAAGGTGTGAATGTGTGTGGATTACAGAGATCTGAACAAAGCGAGTCCGAAAGATGATTTCCCACTACCTCATATTGATTTTCTGGTTGACAACACTGCTCAACACAAGGTTTTCTCCTTCATGGATGGTTTCTCCGGTTACAATTAGATCAAAATGGCTCCTGAATACATGGAGAAGACTACTTTCGTTACACAATGGGGCACTTTCTATTACAAAGTCATGCCGTTCGGGCTAAAGAACGCAGGCGCCACTTATCAGCGTGCCATGGTGACATTATTTCATGACATGATTCATCACGAGATAGAGGTCTACGTTGACGACATGATAGCTCGACCACAGACTGAAGAAGAACATCTCAATCATTTGCGGAAACTGTTTGATAGGTTGAAGAAGTACAGACTAAGACTCAATCCTAACAAATGCACCTTTGGAGTCAGATTCGGTAAACTCCTAGGGTTTGTCGTCAGTGAGAAAGGTATTGAAGTTGACCCCGCCAAGGTTAAAGCTATTCAAGAAATGCCAGCTCCCCGCACAGAGAAGGAAGTTAGAGGTTTCTTGGGACGATTGAACTATATTGCCAGATTCATTGCACATCTAACTACTAATTGTGAGCCAATATTCAGGTTACTGAAGAAAGATCAGGTAGTGGAATGGAACGACGATTGCCAGATCGCTTTTGACAAAATCAAGAAGTACTTAAAGAATCCTCCTATCCTGATGCCGCCTGCCGAAGGAAGACCTCTTATCATGTACTTGACAGTGTTAGAGAACTCAATGGGGGTGTGTGTTGGGGCAACATGACGAGTCTGGTCGAAAAGAGTATGCAATATACTACCTTAGCAAAAAGTTTACCGACTATGAAACAAGATACTCACAGCTCGAGAAAACTTGCAGCGCTTTGGCTTGGGCTGCTCACCGACTAAGACAGTATATGTTGACTCACACTACCTTGTTGATCTCTAAGATGGATCCTATAAAATACATATTTGAGAAACCAGCTCTCTCCAGAAGAATAGCAAGATGGCAAATGATCTTGACCGAATACGACATCCAATATACTTCTCAGAAAGTGATCAAAGAAAGTGTAGTAGCCGATCATTTGGCTCATCAAGCCGTAGATGACTATCAGTCTATGCAGTTCGAATTTCCAGATGAAGATGTTTTACTAGTCACTGATTGTGAAGAACCAGGACCAGATGAAGGACCTGAACAAGGATCCCGATGGACCATGGTCTTCGATGAAGCCTCAATCACACTTGGCAATGGCATTGGCGCCATCATCACATCTCCTACAGGCGGACATACTCCTTTCACCGCCAGATTATGTTTCAGTTGCACTAACAACATGGCCGAATACGAAGCGTGTGCATCATGGGTATCAAAGCTGCTATTGACTTAAGAATCAAGTTCTTACAAGTGTACAGAGACTCAGCTTTAGTGATCAGTCAGATTAAGGGCGAGTGGGATACGAAGCATCCGAATCTCATTCCATATCGAGAGCATGTTTTGAGTTTGATCCCCTACTTCGAAGAGATCCGTTTCATTCACATTCCACGAGAAGAAAATCAGTTGGCAGACGCATTGGCTACCATGTCGTCTATGTTCAAGGTCAGATGAGACAACGAGGCTCCCCAGATCATCATTGAGAAGTTTGACGAACCGGCATATTGTTGTGAACTTGATACAGAAGAGAGACCTTGGTACTACGACGTGAAGAGGTATCTTGAGACTTAGGAATATCCCGCAAGAGCGTCTATCAACGATAAGAAGTTCTTGAGGAGTTTCGCATCCAAATTCTTTCTCAGCAACGTCATCTTATACAAGCGCAACCACGACTTGTGCTTACTTCGCTGTGTAGATCAGGAAACAGTGGAACGTATCATGAAAGAGTTACACGAAGGCGCATTTGGTACCCACTCCAGTGGTCATACGATGGCTAAGAAGATTTTGAGAACGGGTTACTATTGGTCCACCATGGAATTTGATTGTCATCGCTATGCTCGATCTTGTCACAAATGCCAGATTTATGCAGACAAAGTGCACGTACCTCTGGTACCTCTGAATGTTTTAACTTCTCCTTGGCCGTTTGCAATGTGGGGCATTGACATGATTGGAGAAATCAAGCCCACAACTTCCAACGGACATCGTTTCATCCTTGTGGCAATTGATTACTTCACCAAGTGGGTAGGGGCAGCCTTGTTTGCATCTGTTACCAAGAATGTCGTGGCTCGATTCCTCAAGCATAATCTTATATGTCGGTATGGCACTCCCGAAAGGATTATCACAGATAACGGCTCTAATCTCAACAATAAGATGATCACCGAACTCTGCACGCAGTTCAAGATCAAGCATCACAACTCTTCTCCGTATTTGTCTAAGATGAATGGCGCAGTGGAAGTCGCCAACAAGAACATTAAGAAGATTATATAGAAGATGATAGTACATTACAAATATTGGCATGAGATGTTGCCATTTGCTCTCCACGTTTATCGCACTACAGTACGGACATCAATAGGGGAAACTCCTTTCTCTCTTGTATACGGTATGGAAGCAGTCCTACCCATCGAGGTTCAGATACCCTCAACCAGAGTCCTCCAGGACGCAGAGTTAGGCGAAGACGATTGGATCCAGACTCGCCTTGACCAGATCAACTTGATCGATGAGAAACGACTCACATCCATCTGCCATGGACAGATCTATCAGAAGCGAATGATCAGAGCGTTTGACAAGAAAGTCAAGCACCGAGTCTACCAAGTCGGTGATCTAGTAGTCAAGCGCATCATTCTTCCACAAGGTGATCCCAGGGGAAAATGGACCCCCACCTACGAGGGACCATTTGTAGTCAAGAAGATTTTCATGGAGCTATGATACTTAGCACCATGGATGGTGAAGACTTCCACACCCCGTGAACGCATATAGTCAAAAATACTACGATAAAGAGACCCGCTAGGTCGACCGACCTAGGCAAAAATAAGGGCATCTTGAGAACCAAAAGGTTCGGCAACAATTAAGGATATATAAAAACATGTACACCCGCAAGTCGAAACCCGTAAGGGCGGCTTGGGCAAAAAGGGGTATCCCGGTAGACTGAAATCAATTCACTCACTTTCTACTGACAGCAAGGAGATGAGATAGTTGAAATATATGAGTACTAGCATAGTTGAAACTTAACGAGATTGTTTCCGCATAGCTTTTTGCTTTTCTTGTGTACAAACTACTTGGCCATACGTCACCTTCCAAATTAATACAAGTCCTTTCCCTTTACAATTGTTGTTTGCATAAAGTCCAACATTTGCCTTGAATGATTATATGCATCTGACAATACATATCTATTCACAAACATACGAAAAGTGAACATACGAAAGTAATTTCTACAGGCTCTAGGAATTGAGATGACGACGAAAGTCACCAATACATTCCCCTGCAAAATACAATTCCCATAGAGATGTCATTGTTACACATCTTCCCAATGAATACAAATTTCTTTCCACTTATTCCAAGCTTCATCACGCCCCCGAAAAGGATTCCGTCAACTTAACCCGATTATACCAGTCTTCAAGCATGACGTTTCATCCCCAGCTGAGGTATTTATCCCTAGCAGAATATCTCTCAACGATTATCATTCCCCCGGCAGCAGCAGTATCCAGACTTGAAACTTGGTCAGATAGCACATCGGAGGAAACCTACATTTTTATTCCCCATCCAGAGGTTTCAACGGGCTCTAGATCCCCAATGGAACTCCCCCTAAATTTTTCCCCAGCAGGATCTACGCACAAGATCCTCGGTAGCGTACCTCTCGATCTCCACCATCCTCAACAATATCCAGGCTCAAGATTTGGTCAGATAGTGCATCGGAGGAATCAAGGATATCTTTCTTCTCTTTTAAAAGCAGGGTTTCCATCTGTTTCGTCCCAACAGAAGCCAGGAATCCCTAAACAGAACATCCACATCTTCTTCAAGATGGATATATTTTGAAATACCACAACATCTATCATTCGTACATTATTCATAAAAGTCATAATTTTTGCGCATGTCATTCATACACATCGTCATGCATCATAATCTGCATAAGACTAACGATATTCTATCAAAGTTTCTTTTGTTTTTCCCAAACAGGTGAAAATCACTTCCTTCTGAAACGACAGGTCCAGGATTAATGCTCGAAGCCAGACGGGAAACCCTATCCAAACGACCGCCCTAGTTGTCCTCCGACAACGGATCCAGGATTAACACCCGAAGCCAGATGGGAAACCCTATCCGAATGATCACAAGTTATCCTCTAATAACAGGCATTGGATCAATACCCGAAGCACAACAGGGAAGCGGTCCACATTCTGCCAACCATTATCCTCTCAGAGTAATCAAGACGAAGATTTATTCTGACTCTCTCTTATTATCAACAGCAACTACAGAGTCTAGCGTACGACCCGGTTGCCTTAGATGGCATCTTAAGCCCATCTCCGACTATTTGTCGACATCTCTCCGCTTTCAGAATGCTGCATATTTGGTTAAAAAACCAATACAAACCAATAAACTTTATTCAAAGATAAGCACGAAGTCTAACGTACGACTCCCTCCGGATGGCATCTTAAGCCCATCTTCGTGCCCCCTTCTACTCTCAGGAACATCTACCGAGTCTAGCGTACGGCTCACTTCCCAGCATCGATCACTCCAGATGGCATCTTAAGCCCATCTCCGACAACTCTCCTATTCAGACGACACTCTTGAGTCTAGCGTACGACTCATTCACCAGAAAAGTCTCCACCTTCTCCAAATGGCATCTGTAAGCCCATTCCCGCATCATCAGCCAACAACGAGTGCAAATTTTCAGGTGTACTCAAGTGTTAAATCATCTTCTACCTCCAGGTCACGAAAGGCAAGCATGCCAATCTAACCCTTCTAGTACAAGAAGATTGAACAGTGGCAGCTGTCATACCCCAAAATTTTCCCTCCTACTTCCCAAAACATTTCATACATCTATACTCAAGGATTCCTCAAAGGTTGATCAGACAAACCCTCTCCTAGACAATCAACCCAAACTAGGGTTTGGCAATTCTCAGATCAAGATGGATTTCCAACATCTCTAATGGTCATCATGCCTTCTCATATGCTTCAAAGATTCTCCATGTCAAGTTTCAAGCCTCACAAGTCAAATTTCCTCAGACAATTGCTCAGATGGTTGAAAATCAGTTGTGTTGGACAAAAAGTCAACTATGGTCAACTTATAGTCAAACTTCCTGATTTTTGGTCAACATCGTCATTTTGAAGTCACATTCATCATTTGATCAAGGGTTGATCATGATTCATCAAGAAAACTCAAGATTTGATCAAAAGTCAAACTTTCCAAATTAGGGTTTTTCAATGAAAAGTCAACTGAACTTTGACTGAGCATAACATCGTCATACTTTCTCAGAAATTTTTCCACCACCTCTCATTTTGAAGGAAATTCAATTCTCTACAACTTCATGTCTCGCAAGAATGTTCAAAAAATGCCTCATTTGGAAGGTATGGATCAAAACATTACAGGTCCTTTTCAAAGTCAACAAAAAGTCAACTTTTTGTAATGAAGTTTTATTGAGCATGGAAACTCCAATTGAGATGAAACCAAAGAGGTTGTTTAGAGAACACCTGGAGCTTTCTAAAAAGTCCAAAAACACTCAAAAATGTGGAAAATTGAGCAAAATACACCTTGTACTAGTTGGGCATTTTTGGACAATTGCATAAAGAGAGATACTTCTCAAAATCCAATTTTTTCCAAATGGGCCTATAATTTTATGATCCAAACTTGATCATAATATTATTTGTGACCTATTGATGCCTTGCCACGACCACCTTTTATTTTTTTGATTTATTTTTGAATTTAAAAGCATTTAATTCAAATTTAAATTATATAAAATATGAAAACAAGGTATATTTTCAAATGGGTTGGATTTTTATCAAACTTGAGGTCCAAGATAGCGCATGCAACTTGCCAATTTCGTGCTAGCTCTCACATGGAAGAGAAAATCAAATTTTCAAAAGATTTGATTTGATTTGAAAGAGAATTTTTTTTGCATTAAAGAGATCTTTTTTCATTCTTTTTGCTCTAATTCCTCACTCTATAAATACTGATCACATTGTACAAGACCGATGACGAAACCCTAGCCCATACAAGCAACCCTAAATTCCAAAAAAATTGTTCAAAGTTGTGAAATTCGAATCCTTATTTCCAGCAAGTTTCAAGAAGTTTTAAGCCTTCCATTGTGCTCCTGAGGTTCCCAGGGATCGATATCAATCCTTACTTGAAGCCCAGACTGCCCAGATCGTGCTCCCTAGCTTGCTCCGATTTGGTATTTTCTTAAATTTCGATTTTCATTATTCACGCATTACTAACTGTTTTTGCTTGCATATTTGAACTCAGGACATTCATTAGAGTGCATTTGAACCATTACATGTAAGCTTGCACGCATAGAACTCAAATCACCATGGCTAGGGCATTTTGAACTGTTTGAATCGAACTGGTTGATACAGGTGTTTTCAGGGCAAACGAACACCATCATCGTGTTCGCAGCCCTCGATTTAGGGGTAGGTGCTTTTCCTTTATTCTACGATTTTGTAGGTTTGAGGATTCGCCGAGAAGACGACCGAGCTAGGCTCCGGCCGCTGACATGTGTTGACCGACGAGGGTATGCGTGGCGCAATCGAGCCTCGATCTGCTCATTCAGAACAATCGGGTCCCACGCTACGACGTGGGTTGAAATCCCAATCCATGACACGTTATCATATATAATGCTATGTTTCCATTTTCTAAACACCAAATGCGCGTTGGCTCAGTGGTAAAGGCAAGCAAGCGTGTGGATTCTCTCAGAGGTCTCCAGTTCGAATCCTGGCAAGACCTTTCTTTTTTGCTTCTTTACAAAACCAACTTTTCCTATTTTCTTTTTCTTTAATATTTTTCATGTTATTTAATTTATCTTCAACATTTTTTATCATGCATCTAAAAAACTCCAAAAATATTTCTTTTTTGCATTATTATCAGAAAAATTCTTATTTAATTTTTAGCATTAAAATTATTATTTTTGCATGTATATTTTATTTAATTATTAATTAATCATTTAAATGACTTTTAATTGTTTTTAAATTACCAAAATGATCCAGAAAATTACCAAAAATTTATCTTATCATATTGTTGTCATTACTAATCAAAAACCTTTTTCCTCATTCAAAAATATTTCTTTTTACTAACATTTTCTTCTTATGCAATTTCTTTCGTTTTCCGATTATGTATCTGCTATGTTGTAACGCTGCACGCATTTTTCTCGCTCTTTTCAATTATGTAACCGCCATGGGATGTAATAGTTTAATTAGGACTTTTATTTTCCGCACTCTTATTATGTAATCCCTAAAGCCATGTAATAGCGTAGGACTTTATTTTTCCGCAATTTACTTTCTGCACCCTATAAACTGCTAGTAATTAGGCGTGTATGGCAAGATAAAATCGGACATAGATCACTCATAACTTCAAGATAACATATATCTGAGTTGACACACTCTTTTCACACATGCACCCCTTAGGGTAATTCTCTCTCGTTGCCTTACGAATACAAATGGTCAAGTCCTCGAACGAGGTATCCTAGCACCGCTGTTTACAAACAAATCATCATAGTCCTTCGATACAAATATCATAGACCCAATGTCGCCTATGAATACATGATCTTGACCCTCGATTGTCGCCTACGAAAAATGATGATAGTCCCTTCAAATGTGCTAGGATACTTCCTACAAGTTGCCTTCTATGACCATCCGATGTCCCTTCGAATGTCCCTTCTACATCCAATGAATAAGGTTACCTACCAAATAATGGTATGGATAACACTATTCTAAAGGAACGTAAAACAACACGAAAACGACCGATTCTGAGTAGGTAATAAGACTTTTAGTTGCTTGCTCTATCAAATACTTTTCACACCTCACACTTTTTGTCAAAGTTCAAACTCTTTTCAAAAAAACGAAACATTTCCGAACACTTTGTATATATTCCTACATGAATCATTACAAAGTCAAAGCGAAATGCCTTTTCAAAACATTTTTATCAAACACACGGAAAGCACTTTTAAAAATGAGCTAGAAGCAACTCAGAGCCCGTAGATAACTACGGATGGAAATGGGTGCTAATACCTTCCCTTTTCATAACCTTCTCCCTTACTCTGAATCTAACGAAGGTCTTTTCCTGTTCTTTTCACCTTCCCTTAATTGGATAAAAGAAAAGTCGGTGGCGACTCTTGCTATCCGCACATTTGCGATACAAAAATCTCAAATTCGTTCATCACACACGCGTCAAGGTCCGCCCGAACTCAAAGCAATTCCAAAGAAGCTATTTGCTCTGTGATACTGATGTTTTGTGTGTTGTTCTGGTTTGGTATGGTTTTGCAGATGTCTAAGCGCCAAAAATCCACTAGCTCCGGGCCTTTAAGAGGCGTGCGACGGTTCACAAGTGATGAATGCGAAGAACGGTATGAAGCCCTTGTGAGAAGGACAATTCAAGCCGAGCGACTTGTGAATTTCGCCCCTAATGGGAAATATTGCAAGATTGTGCAAATTATTGAGGCTAGGAAGTGGCACAAGTTGTGTGAACCGGAGAGAGAGATTAATTATGACATTGTCCGTGAATTTTACGCCAATGCCATACAAGTGGAGGAAGGAAGAGCATATCACTACAAGACGCAAGTGAGAGGCAAGGTTATCATCTTTAGTAGAGATGCATTAAACAACTTTTTAGGGAACCCTCTCACTTTGCGAGAAGGAGAGCGATGTCAATATCGCGAAAAGATGGCAACTCAAGAATGGGATTTTAATGAAGTGAATGAGCAGCTTTGCCTCCAAGGAAGGAGCTATCTCCTTAATGATCAAGGGCTGTCCAAGAATTGGAAGCGAGAGGATCTCACATTAGAAGCTCGAGCTGTCTTGGTTCTCCTTTTGAACAACATCTGACCGCGTAGTCATACCACAACTATACCGCTTAATGTTGGCTGTTTGCTTTCTTATATCTTATCTGACAAATCTGTAGATGTAGCTTCTATCATCGCGGGAGAAATGCGAAAAGTAGCTACAAGCGGAACTAAACATGGTGGAAAGGCCGGTGTTCTCATATACCCGGGCCTAATTATGGGCTTTTGCAAGAGAGCAAATGTGATCATTCCTAATGAGGTCCATTACACCATAACCAGTACTATTAATGATTATTTTGTGAATAGGTTTTGTCATGCACCGTTAGATAAAGCTGAAGGAGCAGGTACTTCATCTTCCCGGCCTAAACCCCGTCGTGCTCCCGCTTTTGACCAAATGGCTTTTGCTAGCTACTGTTGCGAAAACTTTGAGGCTTCTAGGAGGTCTCAAACTTTCCTTTTTGATGCTATGCAACAACAGTTTCAAAATACCTTTTTGGCACCTGAGGATCGCACTTTCCCCACTCAGGCGGAGTATGTGTCATATGCTAATTGGCCTGAGGGCAGGCCAAATTTTATGGGGGGTGCTGGCAGTAGTGGGCAGGCTAGTGGTGTGCAAGTGGATGAAGAAATGGGGAAGCCATTGGTCCAGTGGGTGGTGGTGATGATGAGGAAAGTTAAAAGACCAGTTGGTAGTAGTAGATTTATTCTAGTTTTCAGTTTTATTTATTTATTGTTAATTGTACTCTTGGTGGCTCTAGTTCACCGTTTAGTTTTATGATGTACTCTTGGTGGCTCTAGTTCATCGTTTAAACCTTTTTTGTTAATTGCATATTTGTTTAATTGTGTGTTTTAAAAGTTTATTAGTTGAATTTATGGAATTTGCGACACCCCACTTTTTCAAAAATTTGTTTAATTGTTTGTTCATTAAGTTAAGCTTGAAGTAACAAAGTAACGGTTTCAAGAGAGGAATACAAGACACTTTGGATGGTGATGATAAGATTGGTACTCGGCATTTCAAGGTACACTTTTACCGATTTTTAGAATTAACATGAATAGTTTATGGTTTGTGCAAATTGCATATCATGAATTCCTTGAGATACATGTCCATGTTGAATCAAAGTAGAACTTAACCAATTGTGAGATAACTTTCCATTGTGCACTAAATGTGGGATACCGAATTTTAGTTCAACTCATTCTTATCATGCCAAATCATGCATTAGTCCATTTTTATGAAAAGTGTGAAAGTGATAGAGGCATTGTTTGTTATTGAGAAAAACCACTTGGCCAAAAAGTTTGAATCAACTAACCTTGTGAGGAGTGATCCTTAGTCAACCCCTTTGAGCTTGTTCTAGGATTCATTCAATTGAAAATTGCAAAAATCATGTGAATGAATGAATCTTAGAAATTTGTTTTTGTCTCATTCTAACCCTCAACCAGTTTGGTTGCAAATTTGTTTTTCCTAAAGGGAGCATTATTTGTATTAATAATTGTGTTGAAAACTAAAGTTGGGGAGAGAACAAGAGTTGATAAAAAAGAAAAGAAAATAAGTGATCCTTATTGAAATAAGAACAAGTGGATATTGTTGGAAACCATGGAGTAAATGAAATGAAAAATCTCAAGAAAAGAGCTCCCGGTTGTGTGTTGTTGTAAAACAAGAAAAGAAAAATGGGACCAAAAAGAAAGTGTTATTGAGTTGAATTGGTAGAAATGCTCCCTTAGGATAAGTATTTTTGTTTGATTTCCCTCGATATTATCCCTTCTTTGTAACCCGAACCACATTACAACCCATGAAAGACCTCTTGATTCTCACTTTTCAAATGATTTGGTATTTGTTTTGATGGCCGCATGATTCAAATTGTTGTTGATTTAATTGTTCGGATGAGTGAAAGAAAACCTCATGTTTATTTATTATAATATGTGTGTAGGTTTGATTCAATTTTGACATGTATCGCTTTGAATTCTTTGGTATGTATTTTACACCCAACCATTATTTGGTTCATGTTTTGTTCTAGTATTGAGGTAAGTGAATCATGGAAGCCATATACTTTTGAACCAATCAAGTGTCTTTGATTAATTCTCATTCCTTCTCTTGTTTCATTATACTTTGGATACTTTGGTGAAAAACTTTTGTTTAGGGACAAACAAAATGGTAAGTTAGGGAGAGTTGTTAAGGACCAAATTGTACTAATTTTCATACATTTTTATTGGTCCTTTTAACCAAGTTTTATTTAATTTTTATTCTTTTATTCACACAATTCATAAACATGCAATTATTCTTGTTTTATTTTTAGTAGAATAGATATTTCACCTCAATTGTTAGTTTTGTAGCATTTTTAGAGAAAAAGAATTACTTGGATTCATGTGGACTTGGAAGAAGCAACCAAGTCAAAGCAAGATCAAGATAAGACAAAGGGAGGCCAGGAAAAGGCAAAGGGAGCATAAAGCAGCTCAGTTCGCGTTGCGTCCTGTTGTGGCGCCGCGAACCTCATTTGCCTTAGTTCGCGTCGCGTCCATGGTTGGCGCCGCGAACTGTGCTTCATCAGCACTCCTGTTTTGAAATGATTAGAAGTGTTTTGAAATGGAATAGTGAAACCAAATCTTGACAAAGTCTTTTTAATTTGATAAAAACTATATTTTTAGTGTTTTCATTTTATGTCACAAGTGAATGATAAATTTCCAAACATAAACAAACCATTTTCAATTTGTAAACTTAAAGCGATTGTAACTATAGAACGACGGTAATATCACCCAATCTCTGTGGATACGATATAACAATATTTGCCGGAAATATACTTTTCAACAATGACATGTTGGTGGTAGGACCCAACAAAGACCGAGTCCAAGAATTAAAGGCACAGTTGACTAAGGAGTTTGATATGAAGGGCTTGGGACCAGCAAACAAAATTTTAGGGATGCAAATTCACTGAGACAGAAAAAATAGAAGGATTTGGATTTCTCATAATAAATATCTTCAAAAAGTCTTGTGCCACTTCAACATGCAAGACTGTAAGCCAATATCTACCCCACTTCTTGTCAATTATAAATTATCCTCAAGTATGAATCCTAGCAACGAAGCGAAGAGGATGGAAATGTCTCAAGTACCGTATGCATCAGCAGTGGGAAGTCTTATGTATGCTATGATATGTACTAGACCAGATATTCTGCAAGCAATAGGAACAATCAATCGGTTTATGGATGATCCAGGTAATGGACACTGGAATGTTGTTAAAAGAATCCTTAGATACATTAATGGAACCTCAGATGAAGCATTATGTTTTGGGGGATCAAAATTCACTATTAGAGGCTATGTTGATTCATATTTTACAGGTGATCTTGATAAAAGAAAATCTACTATTGACTATGTGACACCCCAAATAATTCGATTATTAAATAATTATGATTTTTAATTATTATTTTAATTGAGAATATAATTTATTAATATATTGGATTTATTGGGATTAATTATGGAATAAGGAAATGAAATTATTGGTGGTGTGATGAATAAAGTGAGGGTGTGAGGAGTAAAAGACTCTACTCACATTAATTACTTTATTTTATTTTATTAGAATAATAAAAGGAATAAAAGAAGGAAAAAGAGAAAAAGGAATCACTTTTGGAGAAACTCACAGTACGTGAAATTGAGAAGAGGAAAGGAAGGAGAAAAAGTTGTTTCGTGTCGGAAGTCGAAGAACCCACAAGGTAAGGGGTGATTTCGATTAATTATTATGTATTATCGGTTTTGAATTCGACCGTATGGATCATAGCATGTTAGGAAATCTCAGTTTAGGAGTTCTAGGTTTCCGTAGAATTGTCTCTATTGTGTCGGATTGAGTAGAATCTTTTGGTTTGTGTGTTATAGGGTTAATTGGAATGAATCAAACATGTTATATTGCATGTTAATGGTGTTGATTAAGTGATTTTCTGGTATTGGATTATATGGGTATGTTTTGGAAAGAATGAAAAATGATTTTGGGAAAACTGTTTGTTGTCAACTATTTTTTGGCTCGAGGTCGGGAACCGGTTCCCAAAGGAGGAACCGGGTTCCAGTGTGTAAAATTGTAAAACTGGGCATATTTGAACTCAGGAACCGGGTTGTCCCTGGGGAGGAACCGGGTTCCACGTGTAATTTTTCCAAAGAAAATAAGATTTTCTCTGGGAACCGGTTTCCCTACCTGGAGGAACCGGGTTCCCATACATTTTCCAGGGGCGAGCCAGATTTTATAGAACCGTTCTGCATATGGAGGAACCGGGTTCTACTGTAACTTTTTGAAAAATACTAAACTTTGAAAATTCATAACTTTCAAACCGTAAGTCCATTTTAGTCGCCGTTTTAGACGTTATTTCTTAAATTAAATGCTCTATTTTATGAAATGAAAGAATTTACTGTAACTTAAAATTATTTGGAAAATGTGTCGGATTTCAAATAAGTGATTATTTATTCGATGTGTATTTACGATGGGAGGTAGTGTACCGTGACATTGAGGTATCTGATTTGTGTGAATGAAAGACATGTTATGTTGTTGATTGTGTGCATGATTGTTGAGAATATCATGTTTCGGCTTTGATTCAGTTATGATGGTTTGATGCATTTCATAGACTGATTAAATGTTGCATGTCGGTGCTGCATGCATATGCATTTTGGTGAAGTTAATTCCCATTGTGTGGAATTTGACTTGTATAGCCGCTAACCGCACTCATGGATAGTGGTGGTTAGGCTGGATTTTGACTCGGTGTTTGGGCGAATCGATGATTGCTGAATCCGGTTGATGATGGATCAGTGTGTGTGACTTGGTCACGTGTTGGTACCACATGCATTGTGTCTGCATTTGTGTTTGCATGGGATTTTAACATGTTAGGATGTCTTCCAGTGTTACAATTCTTTTGTTCTTATTTGTTGTGCATAATGACTTGTATGGTTGTATCTGCGTGTTGAATCTGAATCTATACTAAGATGGGTGAAATAATATGTTGTGATATATTGTTGATTGAGAAGCTTATAATATATTTTAATTATGAGAAATCTCACCCTTACTTTAACAATTTCAGATTAAAGTTAGCAGCTCAGGAGTTGGTGAGGATGGCTCTAGAGCTATATTCATTTAAGTCCGCGTGTCAGTGTCATGCTCTGATAGGTTGTAACACTGAGGAACGTTTAGCTAAGGAGTTATTCTTTATTCAATTGTTATCTGGAATTACTTTAGGAATAAATAAGAGTTTGATTTATTCCGTTTTGTTTTGATGGTGTTATTTCCGCTGTGTAAGACATGGTCTTAACTCAATTGATTATTTTGATAGTGACCCTCAGTGTAGCATGGCTACTGTGTTTTATTTGAAGTTTTGATTATTTTACCATTGTGGCATCCCTTGTATTACCGTGTTAACTCTAATTAAAGCTGATTTTATTATTAAACTAAATAACTATTCGGGGTATTTTAGAAGGGGTGTTACAATAGTGGTATTAGAGCATAGTCGGTCTTGTCTAGTGTCGTTATCCCTTTTGTATGCGACTAGTGTAAGATAACACTGTCGATACTTGTGTGATGATGAGATTGTTTTGTAATGTTACAGAACAATGGCCGGAAGAGGTAACGGAAGAAACGATGATGTTATTGCTGAAGCATTGGGAATGCTGGCTGATGTGCTCGGAGGGAATCAACAGGAGTCATATTCGGTCGACACAATTGGGAATTTTCGAGGAATAATCCTCCATTGTTTAAGGGTGCACATGATCCCGAGGGTGCTCAGAAGTGGTTGAAGGAGATCGAGAGGATCTTCAGGGTAATTGATTGTGCTGAGGAGCTGAAAGTGAGGTATGGTACTCACATGTTAGCAGAGGAAGCTGATGACTGGTGGGTTGCTACCAGAACTGAAATGGAAGAAGATGGTATTGTGTTGACTTGGTTCGGAGAGCTTTTCGAGAAGGTATTTTCCGAGGACATCGAGGTAAGAAGGAGATTGAGCTCGAACTCAGGTAACAAGACTGTGAGTGAGTATGCTTCGAAGTTTACTGAATTGGCGAAGTATTATGCTCATTATACTAACGATGCAGATGGAGAGTTTTCCAAATGTATCAAGTTTGAGAATGGTCTTCGTGATGAGATCAAGGTATCGTACGCGCATCCAAGGTTTCCGATTTGGACCGTAGTAGGATTTTGGAGGAAGATCTTGCTAACACCAAGTCGAATGCTCGAGGGTATGTTGATAGGAAAGGTAAGCAACAAATGGATCGTGGTAAGCCTTATGATAGGAGTAATCAGAGATCCGGTGGTTGGAAGAAGTCTAGTGGAGGAGATTCTGGTTCTTCCATTAAGTGCTACAAGTGTGGTGAAACAGGACATCGCATGGTGGACTGCAAGGGTACTGATAGGAAGTGTTTCAAGTGTGGAAAACCCGGCCATGTAGCCAATGACTGCAGAGTGAGGGTGGTGACCTGTTACAACTGTGGTGAAGAGGGTCATACTCGTCCTCAGTGTACCAAACCCAAGAAGGAGCAAGCTGGTGGTAAAGTGTTTGCATTGTCTGGATCAGAGACTAAGCCGATGATCACCGATTAAAGGTACATGTTTTATTAATGATGACTTTGATTGCGATTATTGATAATGAGCTACGCATTCTTTTATTGCTTGGATTGTGCTAAAAGATTGAATTTGGAAATTTTAATATGGATGGAAGTATGGTTATTGATACTCCTACCGGGTTCAAAGGACTACTTCGTATGTTTGTAGGAATTGTCCTATTGTGATTTTGGTAGGGTTTCGGTATGGATTTAGTGTGCCTACCGTTAGAACAACTTGATATCATCCTTGGAATGAACTGGTTGGAATTCAACCAGGTTCATATCAACTGTTTTGCGAAGACGGTTATTTTTCCTGAAGAGGTGGGTGTCGAAGATGTGACTATGTCGGTTAAACAGATGAACTTGGCTGTAAAAGATGGTGTTGTGGTGTTTATGTTGTATTCTGCAATAGAGATGGAAGGAAAGGCAAAGAGTGAGGGATTGCCAGTCGTGAATGAATTTCCTAAAGTATTTCTGGAAGACGTTAGTGAATTGCCACCCGAGAGAGAGGTGGAATTTACTATAGATTTGATTTCTGGAACTAGTCCGGTGTCGATGGCGCCTTATCGCATGTCGGCATCTGAATTAGCTGAGCTGAAGAAGCAGTTAGAGGAGTTGCTTGAGAAGAAGTTTATTCGTCCTAGTGTTTCGCCGTGGGGTGCTCCGGTGTTGTTGGTTAAGAAGAAAGAAGGCTCAATGAGGTTATGTGTTGATTACAGACAGCTGAATAAAGTTACAATCAAGAATCGGTATCCTTTGCCGAGGATTGATGATTTGATGGATCAACTAGTTGGAGCTTGTGTATTTAGTAAGATTGACCTGAGATCTGGATATCATCAGATTCGTGTGAAGTCGAAGGATATTCAGAAAACTGCATTTAGAACAAGGTATGGGCATTATGAATATTCTGTTATGCCGTTTAGAGTTACTAATGCACCTGGTGTTTTCATGGAGTACATGAACAGGATATTTCACCCGTATCTTGATAAGTTTGTGGTGGTGTTCATTGATGATATTTTAATCTACTCGAAGAATGATGAAGAGCATGCAGAACATCTCAGAGTTGTATTGGGATTATTGAAAGATAAGAAGCTTTATGCAAAGTTGTCCAAATGTGAATTCTGGTTAAGTGAAGTGAGTTTTCTTGGCCATGTAATTTCCACCAGGAATGGAATTGCTGTGGATCCTACGAAGGTAGAAGCAGTATCTCAGTGGGAAGCGCCAAAGAATGATTCTGAGATCCGTAGTTTTCTGGGTCTTGCAGGTTATTACAGGAAGTTTATAGAAGGATTTTCCAAACTAGCGTTGCCGTTGACTAAGTTGACCAGGAAGGGTCAGATGTTTGTTTGGGATGTTGAATGTGAGAAAGGATTTCAAGAGCTGAAGAGGAGGTTGACTAGTGCTCCGATCTTGATTTTGCCGAATCCGGCGAAGTCCTTTATTGTGTATTGTGATGCGTCACTGATGGGATTAGGTGGTGTGTTGATGCAAGATAAGCAGGTTGTGGCTTCTGCTTCGAGACAATTGAAGATTCATGAAAGGAATTATCCGACCCATGATTTGGAATTGGCAGCTGTTGTATTTGTTTTGAAGTAATGGAGGCATTATTTATATGGTTATCGATTTGAGGTGTTCAGTGATCATAAGAGCCTGAAGTATCTCTTTGATCAGAAAGAGTTGAATATGAGGCAGAGGAGATGGTTGGAATTTCTGAAGGATTATGATTTCGGTTTGAATTACCATCCTGGTAAGGCAAACGTCGTTGCAGATGCTTTGAGTAGGAAGTCCTTGCATATGTCAACATTAATGGTTTGTGAGTTAGATTTGGTTGAACAGTTCAGAGACTTAAGTTTGGTTTGTGAAACTACTCCGAATAGTGTGAAATTGGGTATGTTGAAGCTGACTAGTGGTATTCTGGAAGAGATTAGAAATGGACAGAAATCTGATGTTGGATTAATTGATAAATGGACATTGATCAACCAAGGTCAAGGAGGTGAGTTCCGGATTGATGAGAATGGCGTTATGAGGTTTGGTGACAGGGTGTGTGTTCCGGATGTTACTGAGATTAGAAAAAGTATTTTGGAAGAAGGACACCGTAGTGGGTTAAGTATCCATCTCGGTGCTACTAAAATGTATCATGACTTGAAGAAGTTGTTTTGGTGGCCTGGAATGAAAAAGGAAATTGTTGAGTTTGTGTATGCTTGTTTGGTGTGTCAGAAATCGAAGATTGAGCATCAGAAACCGTCAGGATTGATGGAACCGTTGTTTGTTCCGGAATGGAAATGGGATGGAATCTCTATGGATTTTGTGTCTAGTTTGCCGAGGACAGCGAAGAATTGTGATTCTATCTGGGTTATTGTTGATCGGTTGACGAAATCTGCTCACTTCATTCCGATAAGAATGGATTATCCGATGGAGAGGTTGGCAGAATTGTATGTCGAAAAGATTGTGAATCTACATGGTATTCCTTCTAGTATTGTGTCGGATCGAGATCCGAGGTTTACATCTAAGTTCTGGACGGGATTACAGGAAGCTTTGGGTACTAAGTTGCGATTGAGTTCTGCTTATCATCCTCAGACAGATGGTCAGACGGAGAGAACGATTCAGTCGTTGGAGGATTTGCTAAGAGCTTGTGTGTTAGAGAAAGGAGGAGCTTGGGATAGTTATCTGCCATTGATTGAGTTTACCTACAACAATAGTTTTCATTCGAGTATTGGTATGGCTCCGCTTGAGGCATTGTGATGATAGGTGTCGAACTTGTGTTGGTATGAATCTGGAGAGAGTGCTGTGATTGGACCATAAATTGTTCAATAGACTTCGGAAAAGATTAAGATGATTCAGGAGAAGATGAGGACTTCTCAGAGTCGTCAGAAGAGTTATCATGATAAGAGAAGGAAAGATCTTGAGTTCAGCGAAGGAGAACATGTGTTTATGCGAGTTACTCCGACGACCGGTATTGGTCAAGCCTTGAAGTCAAAGAAGTTGACTCCGCGTTTTATTGGTCCGTTTCAGATTACCAAGAGAATTGGGAAGGTTGCGTATCAGATTGCTTTGCCGCCGTCACTTGCAAATTTGCATGATGTTTTCCATGTATCTCAGCTGAGGAAGTACATTGCTGATCCGTCTCATGAGATTCAAGTAGATGATATACAAGTACGAGAGAATTTGACTGTTGAAGCGGTACCTGCGAGAATTGAGGATCGGAAGTTGAAACAGTTGCGAGGCAAAGAGATCGCTTTGGTGAGAGTGGCTTGGGGAGGACCAGCTGGAGGAAATGTAACTTGGGAGCTGGAGAGTCAGATGAAGGACTCGTATCCCAAACTTTTCGTCTAAGGTATGTTTTCGAGGACGAAAACTCTTTTAGTTGGGGAGAGTTGTGACACCCCAAATAATTCGATTATTAAATAATTATGATTTTTAATTATTAATTTAATTGAGAATATAATTTATTAATATATTGGATTTATTGGGATTAATTATGGAATAAGGAAATGGAATTATTGGTGGTGTGATGAATAAAGTGAGGGTGTCAGGAGTAAAAGACTCTACTCACATTAATCACTTTTGGAGAAACTCACAGTACGTGAAATTGAGAAGAGGAAAGGAAGGAGAAAAAGCTGTTTCGTGTCGGAAGTCGAAGAACCCACAAGGTAAGGGGTGATTTCGATTAATTATTATGTATTATCGGTTTTGAATTCGACCGTATGGATCATAGCATGTTAGGAAATCTCAGTTTAGGAGTTCTAGGTTTCTGTAGAATTGTCTCTATTGTGTCGGATTGAGTAGAATCTTTTGGTTTGTGTGTTATAGGGTTAATTGGAATGAATCAAACATGTTATATTGCATGTTAATGGTGTTGATTAAGTGATTTTCTGGTATTGGATTATATGGGTATGTTTTGGAAAGAATGAAAAATGATTTTGGGAAAACTGTTTGTTGTCAACTATTTTTTTGGCTCTGAAGGTCGTGGGAACCGGTTCCTGGGAGGAAGGTTCCATAAAATTATAAACCGATTTTGAACTCAGGAACCGGGTTGTCCCTGGGGAGGAACCGGGTTCCACGTGTAATTTTTCCAAAGAAAATAATATTTTCTCTGGGAACCGGTTTCCCTACCTGGAGGAATCGGGTTCCCATACATTTTCCAGCGTGTTTCAGACTTTAGGCCGGTTTGATATGGAGGAACCGGTTCTCAGAACTTTTGAAAAATACTAAACTTTGAAAATTCATAACTTTCAAACCGTAAGTCCGTTTTAGTCTGTTTTAGACGTTATTTCTTAAATTAAATGCTCTATTTTATGAAATGAAAGAATTTACTGTAACTTAAAATTATTTGGAAAATGTGTCAGATTTCGAAATAAGTGATTATTTATTCGATGTGTATTTGGCGTATGGGAGGTAGTGTACCTGTGACATTGAGGTATCTGATTTGTGTGAATGAAAGACATGTTATGTTGTTGATTGTGTGCATGATTGTTGAGAATATCATGTTTCGGCTTTGATTCAATTATGATGGTTTGATGCATTTCATAGACTGATTAAATGTTGCATGCTGGTGTTGTGCATGCATATGCATTTTTGGTGAAGTTAATTCCCATTGTGTGGAATTTGACTTGTATAGCCGTTAACCGTACCCAGTGGATAGTGGTGGTTAGGCTGGATTCTTGACTCAGTGGTGTTTGGGCGAATCGATGATTGTTGTATCCGGTTGATGATGGATCAGTGTGTGTGACTTGGTCACGTGTTGGTACCACATGCATTGTGTCTGCATTTGTGTTTGCATGGGATTGTAACATGTTAGGATGTCTTCCAGTGTTACAATTCTTTTGTTCTTATTTGTTGTGCATAATGACTTGTATGGTTGTATCTGCGTGTTGAATCTGAATCTATACTAAGATGGGTGAAATAATATGTTGTGATATATTGTTGATTGAGAAGCTTATAATGTATTTTAATTATGAGAAATCTCACCCTTACTTTAACAATTTCAGATTAAAGTTAGCAGCTCAGGAGTTGGTGAGGATGGCTCTAGAGCTATATTCATTTAAGTCTGCGTGTCAGTGTCATGCTCTGATAGGTTGTAACACTGGGGAACGTTTAGCTGAGGAATTATTCTTTATTCAATTGTTATCTGGAACTACTTTAGGAATAAATAAGAGTTTGATTTATTCTGTTTTGTTTTGATGGTGTTATTTCCGTTGTGTAAGACATGGTCTTAACTCAATTGATTATTTTGATAGTGACCCTCAGTGTAGCATGGCTACTGTGTTTTATTTGAAGTTTTGTTTATTTTACCATTGTGGCATCCCTTGTATTACCGTGTTAACTCTAATTAAAGCTGATTTCATTATTAAACTAAATAATTATTTGGGGTATTTTAGAAGGGGTGTTACAGGCTATATGTTCACACTTGCAGGGGGAGCGGTAAGCTGGTTATCCAAATTGCAGACTATTGTAGCTTTGTCAACTACAGAAGCCGAATACATGGCCGCTACCCAAGCATGTAAGGAAGCAATTTGGATTCAAAGGTTATTGGAAGAACTCGGGAACAAGCAACAAAAGATTACTGTGTACTGTGATAGTCAGAGTTCCTTGCACATTGCAAGGAATCCATATTTTCATTCTAGAACAAAACACATAGGAGTTCAATATCATTTTGTCAGAGAGGTAGTAGAATAAGGAAGTGTGGATATGTAGAAAATTCACACCAATGATAATCCAGCAGATGCAATGACAAAGTCGATCAACTCTAACAAGTTTGCATGGTGTAGGTCTTCCTATGGCCTATTATAAGCATAATCAACATGAAGTTGGCAAGGTAGAAATTTTTTTTCAAGATCACAAATGTAACTTTAAGTGGGAGATTGTCAAATATTATGGTCAAGTGTTCAAAGATTATGGTCAAAGATTGTGATTGAATAAAGTCACAATTTATTGATCAAAGAAATCATGTGACAAAGAAATAATGTGAGAAAGAAATCATGTGAGTCAAAGAAATCATGTGAGTCCAAGAAATCATACGGTCAAGGAAATCATATGATTAAAGATATCATATGGGTCAAAGTAATCACGTGGTTCAAAGATATCCTTGTGTCAAAGAATGCATGTGAACACCCATGGTTTTGCACCCATGGTTTTGTGAATCTTCCATGGTTTTGTAAAGATACAAATAGAGGTGCATTTCTCATTTGTAACATACCACAAAATAACATTACAACATAGTAACTAAGAAGAAAAATAAGAGATAAAATAAAGTATTGTATTCTCTTGTAAGGTTCTTTTAGTGAGTGTTCTCCTATTACAAGAGAGAGTGTAATTTGTTCTCTTCTTGTATTTAGAGAGAAGTGTTGTAATTTATTCCACTTAGTGAAAATATTTTCTACCGATGCTCGTGGTTTTTCCCTTATCTGTTGAGGGTTTCCACGTAAATATTGTGTGTCAATTTATACTTAATCTCTTATTTTAAGTTTTGTGATATTTATCTTGCTACTCTGATACCCAACACGCATAACATTACAGTTGACATGGAAGCTAGTTAGAAGCAAGATCTTCTTCACTCATAGATATAGTGTTGACAGAAAAATAGTGGGAGGAAAAAATAATGAGTCAATTTGTAAGGCTTTTATATACAAATTAAAATATATTTTAGTGATATCCAACTAAGGGTGAAAATTTTTATTCTCAACACGGTAGGTACGATAGCAAAGCACACAAATGTCAAGTTAGTAGGTTATAAGAACAACTTACATGAATTGATCAGAAATGGGTTTGAATGTTTGATGATAACTTTTCATCGAATGATCTCAATGTTGCATACAAAATATGCATATGATTTAGATATTAAAATTCTAGAGGAGAAACTTCAAAAGAAACAAAAGGAACATAAGCATGAACTCATACATCCAAAGAGATATCTATAAACCACAAGAGGAACATGCTCATACATCCCAAGAGATATCTATAAACCTATATATAATTCAACATATTTTTACTACAACACATAATTCATCCAAATAAGTGAGAGTGACACCACATGTTCACCCAAATTTTAAGGTGATAGGTGTATTATAAAGTATTCAACCTTCACTTTTTAAAGCAGTGTAAGACTTAAAAATCATATTTGTTTCTCAACACAACTGAGACTTATTTTTTAACAGATCTGGTACCACATCATATGCTGATAGGAAACTTTAACGATAAACCTTAAAGTCTAATGTGTTATGTAAAGCTTATAAATTGAAAGAATCTAGGTTGAAATCGTGTACGGAATACTTTCCTTATAGTATTTCGAGCACTCTCGATTTGTCTTAGAATTTTGATGTAGGAATATCCAGAATAATTCAGCCTTTTTGAGTTTGCACAAGACGGATGAAAACTCAAATGTAGGAAGAGTGTTGGAATTGTTTCTAGAGGATATGCAGAATGAAACATTTATAGGCTTCATTAGTATTATTTCACAAGGTGGCGATCCTTGGTGAAACAATTCCTTTTTTACCAAATATTATAATGTTTGGTCTAGAATGAAATAGTCAATAATTGCATATTTTAATTCTGCAACACTTCATGAAGTGTTGCCACTTTCAAATTTAAAATACAAGCAACGACTAAAATAAGAGCAACGGTAATAGGTTGGACGAAGGCCTGACGCCACCTGCTGGAGTCGCCTCATTGCTCTGATGCATCATGCCTAAGTGCTCAAGTGCCACCTACAAGCCGCCACTAGCGCCTCTACGTCCAGGTGTTGTACCCCAAAATTCACCCTCTTCTTTTCTGTGTTTCCCTGGCTTATAATTCCATTGCATAAAACATACATGTAATAGCATACATAGCATCCTTCATGAGGAGTATCAGGTTCCAGGTATTCCGAATGTCACCCAAAAAGAGTTTGCTCGTTCATTTCTCAATAAAGTTGATTTCGGGTTTTCGGCGCATTTTGGGCACTCCAGAAGGCGTATCTCTCATTTCCTTGGGTATTTTCTGACGAATTTCGAATGGAATTTCCCTCTCATGATTATCTACGATTCTCGTTTGAAGGTCGAGAACAAATTTTGCGAAGAAGGCTCTTAGAGGAGTCATTTTCCCAGGCAGATCAAGCTGATTTTAGCGTTGAACCGTGCGTTTTGGCTCACCAAAAAGGATTTATATCCTAGATGGAAGCTCGGAATTGAGCGGGACTGATTTCTAAAAGTCCGTATTGAAGCCCTCTACAACTTTTATTTGCAACTCGGCAGCTGATTCTTTACCGATCGGTACCAGAATTTTATTCTCTGAGTTTGATTTTGAGCTGAACCGAGCAATTTTCATCTGATACGCTGAGTTCGAAAAATCATATCTTGCTCGATTTTCATCTAAACGGGATGGGACCAGTGCCAAAAGTTCACAAATTTCGTTAGCCTCAAATGTCCCAGAGATACGCATGTGCAAATTTCGATCAGAGGATCCTCGTCCGAGGCATTTTCCCCATAGAGCGCGAACGAAATTTTGCATGTGTCAGTGTTCCCAAACTGATGCTGAAACTCTAAAATTCCTATTCCCTTGAACATTCATCGGATCAAGTCGAGATTTGGATTCACTCAAGCAAAATCGCATTCCGGATACTTTTCGTTTACATTCCGACTCCGAATTCTGCACGGATTTGGCCGTTTTGGATTAATTACGAAAATCATTCGGATAATCATAATTTGGGTTTGATTATGGATCCAAAGCTATAAATGGATTTTCCTCTTCACAAATCACAACAACACACTCATTTGCTTAATTTTCCGCTACCACAAACACTCCAATCCTCTCAAAATCCAAAAGCACAAGAACTAAAAAAAGTTAAAACTTCAACTTTCCCTCCAAGCAACCACCACAGGCCGCCACCGGATCTCCGTTCACCATCGACTTCAACCACAGACCGCGCTAAGCGCGACCTGCGAATTCTGGTTTTCTCCATTGCCGCTTCTCCTACTTCAATCTACATCTTCTTCTCCTCCTTCTACTCACATTTGACATGGAAAGAACAGTTTCATCTTGATCTTCTCCTCAATTTCAAGGTTTAAGGATTTCTCTTCTTCTTCTTCTTCAATCCTCCATTGAAATCCAAGCTTTTCTTCAAGAATTCAAGCTTAATTCTGAAGATTATCAATAATTCCTTATTGATTTGGTATTTTCTTTGAAGATCACAAGGAATTCCTCTTTAATTTGACTCAAACTTCAAGTGCAAGTAAGTGTTAGGTTCAAATAAGCACTTATTTTAAGCTATTCTTGACTTTTAGCTTTTCTTGAAGTTGAATACTGAAATTGCATGCAAATTCAGTGTAGATTCTGATTCGAGAACTTGTACTCATGAATTTCTTGATTTGAATTGAGTTTTGCCACCTTATTCATGTCGGAGTGAGGATTTCTTTGTGGATAGCATGTATATACACTTGTACATTTGTTTTCCCCTTGCATATAGGACATAAACTCATACATTTTGCATCATCTATCGCATGTTCATGCATTGGTGAGTATTTAGCTTGATCAATTTCATTGATTCATGGTGATTTGAAGCATAACTTGCATTCAACATGTAGATATCTAAGCATTTAATGCATTGTGTATGAACTTGTTGCATGTGTAATTCAAGTGTTTGTGTCAATGCATGACTTAGATTCTTTGAAAGAAAACCTCAAAATGTCATGGCTAGCTTGCATCACCACACAATTGAACATTGGAATTATCATTTTGATTTGTATTCCTTGCATGTTCATGCATTTAACTTGTCATATGAACATTGGAATTATCATTTTGATTTGCATTTCTTGCATGTTCATGCATTTAACTTGTCATATGAACATTGGAATTATCATTTTGATTTGCATTCCTTGCATGTTCATGCATTTAACTTGACATATGAACATTGGAATTATCATTTTGGTTTGCATTCCTTGCATGTTCATGCATTTAACTTGTCAATTGAACATTGGAATTATCATTTTGATTTGCTTTCCTTGCATGTTCATGCATTTAACTTGTCATTTGAACATTGAAATTATCATTTTGATTTGCATTCCTTGCATGTTCATGAATTTAACTTGTCATATGAACATTGGAATTATCATTTTGATTTGCATTCCTTGCATGTTCATGAATTTAACTTGTCATATGAACATTGGAATTATCATTTTGATTTGCATTCATTGCATGTTCATGAATTTAACTTGTCATATGAACATTGGAATTATCATTTTGATTTGCATTCCTTGCATGTTCATGCATTTAGCTTGTCATATGAACATTGGAATTATCATTTTGATTTGCATTTCTTGCATGTTCATGCATTTAACTTGTCATATGAACATTGGTTTTATCGATTCGATTTGCATTCCTCGCATGTTTATTTATTGCTACATGTATATGAACATTGGTTTTATCGATTTGATTTGCATTCCTTACATGTTCATTCATTGCTGCATGTATATGAACATTGGTTTTATCGATTCGATTTGCATTCCTCGCATGTTCATTCATTGCTACATGTATATGAACATTGGTTTTATCGATTTGATTTGCATTCCTCGCATGTTTGTTCGATTTTCACTTGCTCTGGGGTCGTGGCCTAACAATACGGATCAGACTCTTGCATGAAAATATCACAAACAGGTGGTTCGGATCAAAAAATAATTTTTCTGCAGGTTGCAGGTCGCGCTTAGCACGGTCCAGAGCGCGCTAAGCACCAAATGTTCTGACTTTTTGTGTTGCAGGTTGCGCTTAGCGCGATATACCGGGCTTAGCGCGGTCCACTTGTTCATTTTTTCTGATTTTCTCGATTCTAATGGTGAATAGTAGTCACCCTAGCCATGCTTGGCTACTATTTGAACTCCATTTCATGCAGGGACCTGTGGTGCCTATACAATCGGCACACTTTTCCGATATTCACATAGTTTTCTTCTACTCGCTTTTTGGGTCTAACTCCCTTTTTGCAGGTGTTGTGGACTCGTACACCCACGTGTACGGTACCTTTGCCTTGTGTCTGCTTGTTCTAACCTTGGTCTTGCAGGCATTGTCACTTCGGATGCGTATCGACTCGTATTCCGCTTGTCTTGATGCTTTGAACAATTCTCACCAGTTTACTCTTATTGCATGGCTGCAGTACTTGAAGTTTTCTGGAGTAATTCTACCGCTTGCAGTGCTCTTCGGATTCTATATCCGTTTGGTAGTTTCTACACCATTTATCGCATTCTCTTATAGCTTTCTTAGATATCATGAGAAGTAGGGCTTTACAGCTTTATTTTGCCATGAGAAGTAGGAATAGAGATGCATGATGGGGCTTCCGTAGTTGGAGCATGTTCAGGAACCCCTATGGTTTATTTAAAGACCCATTTAGGGCAATTCTACTTGTGAAGTGTGTTTGCTTGTTAGTTTTCCTGCAGGTTCCCTTGGTTAGGTTTGGTTCTTTAGCCTAGACATTAGGATCCACATCCTTTGCATGTCAACATAGGTAGAGATTCCCTTGCATCCTCAACCATAGGTTCAACCTTTCGCATGACGACATTAGGGTTAATGTTTGGCTAGTTCCCTTTTGTTTTGCTAGTTTTCTTTTGCATTTTGCATGTAACTAAAACTAAAACCCGTTTTCTTCTCCTTTCAAACTCAAAACACATAATAATGGTTTAAATTCCTTTCTCAAGGTAAAAACAACCAACCAACACCAACTCTTTTCGCCTTTGCGCGTTTTCTTTTCTTTTTGTGTTTAAAACCTTTTTTTCATAAGTAAAAAATACAAAACCCACCAAAACAAGTGAGCCGAACTACGACGCTCTGACTTTCCCATTGCACGCGGGAATACGTAGGCATCTTGTCACGGGGCTCGATCGAGCAAACTTTGTAAATACTTCCTTATTTTCCCCGTGGTTTCTTATTTTCTCTTTTCTTTTGCATGCATGATAATGATTAGGCATAGTTATAACACACCCTTTAGCTAGAAATAGAAAGTGGATACCGTAGAGTACTACAGGCGTGTGGGGTGCTAATCCCTTCCCCTCGCGTAACTAACTCCCTTACCTAGATTCTCTTGATCTTTCGGTCATAGGACCACGATTTCTCCCCTCAAGTTTACTCGATGTTTTCCTTTCTCCCTCACGAGATAAAAGACGTTCGATGGCGACTCTATTTGATACTAGTTATCAGTTGGAGGTTCGGCCGGTGTTTTCACCAGACCCTCAGACCTGGTCGCGAAGTCGGAGCCATGTGGCTTTTTATCCTCTTTTGTTCTTTTGTTGAGATGCCCGACAAACTTTGCGAAGGATGTTTAGGCAGAAAGCAATCTAGAAATTCCTTTGTTTCGACTATGCCAATGAGATCATCCTACATACTCGAAGTGGTACATTCAAATGTTTGTGGCCCATTCGAAGAACATACCATTGGTGGAAACGAGTATTTTGTTTTGTTTGTCGATGAGTTTAGTCGAAATCCCTGGATCTATGTGATCAATCGAAATGATGAAGTATTTGAAATCTTTAAGAGATTTAAGATACTTATCGAAAACTAGAGTGAAAAGAAGATCAAATTTATGCAAATAGTTGGAGATAGCGAATACACATCCAAGATGTTTGAATATTTATGTGCAAAACATGGTGTCGATCATGAGTTAACTGCTCCTTATATGCCTCAACATAATGAAAAGAAGAAATAGAACCATATTTGATATGGTGAGATGCATGCTGAATTAGAAGAACTTTCGAAAATCCTTATAGGGAGAAGTTGTTTCAACTAGAGTATATATTCTGAATAGGTGCCCTACAAAGAAATTGAAGAAGGTTCTTAAAGAAGTGTGGAGTGGCAAGCGACAATCACTGAGTCATCTGAAGGTGTTTAGCTCTATGTGTTACAAGCATGTTCTTGGTGCGAGAAGAAGGAAGCTTGATGACAAGAGTGAACCTATGATTCTAGTAGGATATCATAAAACTGGTGCATATAGGTTATTCAACCTAATGAATGAGAAAATCATGATAATTCGAGACATTGTGATTGATGAAAATTTTGTTTGGGTTTGTAATTCTAATGATGCAATTAACAAGCCATCGATGAGTTATGGTTTCGACGAAGAAACTAATGAAGTCGAAGTCGAAGAAATTACAAATAGTTTAGTCGAAGTATAAGAAATTGCTGACATTCCAGACAATGTTGAAGTCGAAAATGGTGTGGCTATCACAGGCCAAAGACCTCAAAGAACTATAGTTCGTCCAACAAGACTTAAAGACTATGAAGTAACTCGTGATGATGAAGTAACGCCAGATGGAGAATTAGTTCATTTTTCTTTACTTGCAGGTGTTGAACCAATCAGCTATAGTGAGGCTTTGAAGATTAAATAGTAGAAGTCTGCTATGATCGAAGAGTTACATGAAATCGAAAGAAACAATACATATGAGTTAGTCGAATTGCCAACAAACATGAAAGTTATCGAAGTAAAGTGGGTGTTTATGTTGAAACACAATTTTGATGGATAAATAACAAGATACAAAGAAATATTAGTAGCTCAAGCTTTTCTTCAATTACTCTGAAGTATTTGCTGCATTAGTAAGATTTGATATTGTTCGACTAGTGGTAGCATTGTCATGCAACCAAGATTGGTCGACCTTTCAATGTTCCTTTAGATGAAGAGGTCTATGTCATACAACCTCCAGGGTTTGTGATTCAGAAGGAAGCGAGTAAGTTATAGAAGATGCACAAAGCACTCTATGGCCTCAAGCAGGAACCTAGGGCATGGAACAAGAGGATCAACTCAAACTTAATCGAATTGTGATGTGTAAAATGCAAATCTGAGTATGGTGTCTATGTTCAGGTTGTAGCACAAGAAATAACAGTCATCTACTTATATGTCGACGACTTGCTGGTAACTGGAAATAACTTGGAGAAGTTGTCGAAGTTCAAAGAGCTGGTGACGAGAGAATTTGAATGTCGGGTCTGGGAAAATTTGTCGGAATATTATAGCAAGTGTGAGTAAGTGAGGAAATAGTTCCACATTGGATAGGAATGTCGAGACTTAAGCATATATAAGTGGGAGAACCCACTCACATATCACCTTAAGGTTTTAGGTGGACAAGTGGTGTGTCTCTCACAAGGGTGTTTGTTCCTCAACTTTATATCAATGCTCCTACTATTAACTCTCTCTAACAAAACTGTCTTATTTCCTAGGCTTGAAATTTCAAATGTCGAAGCAAGGTATGATGCTACATCAAAAGGAAGTATGTCAAAGAGATACTCAAGAGATTCATGATGGATGATTCGACTCCAACATCTTTACCTGTCGAACCAAACATGAAGTTGGAGAAGCACGAAGAGGAAGATAAAGTTAATGTAACTTTGTTGAAGCAAATTATGGGATCTCTAGATATGTGTGCAACAGTCGACCTTATATAGGTTTCACGGTCACACTAGTGATCATATACATAAGTGAACCAAGGGTGTCACATATGAAGGCTGCAAGAAGAATTCTGAAATACTTAAAAAGATCGATAGACTATGAAATTCTGAAAACAAAAAAGAAACAATTAATTATTTTTCAGTCTTTCACAACTGAATATTTCTTTCAAGTCTTTGATGTCCCGTCTAAATAAAGAGACCAAAAACTTTTTATATCTAAAATAATGATTATGAATAATTATAATTAATTAATTATATAATATTTTTTACACTAACAATGCATAAAGATTAACCCATCTAAATTTGCTGAACCCATATGTTAATAAAAAACAGCACTAGAATTGAGAAGGTCCACCGTAGATGCTCGATTGAGCTACTGAATCAACAAGTTGAGATTAATTTTCCATTTATCTTTTTGTGACCTTTCATAATGCATAGGAATTACATTTGTTACACCTTTGCTTCTTTTATGAGACTATTAAGATTTTGGAAGGACAACCAATTTCTTTGTTTTTTCTATTTATTAATTAACTAGTGCTTTTCATTTCATGCTCTGTGTAAAGACATATTTAAACTAATATTTTAAAATCAAACCGAAATATGAAATAGAACGGTCGAACAATGCATCCATTTTCAGTGAAATCTGAAATTATATAATTGTTTGTCCCTTCATATTCTAGTCATTGACAATAGATTCAAAGAAATAGGCAACATCAATTGATGCACTTATACATCACTTAGTTACTACATTTAATGTGAAGAAAGATTGGGTTTAAATACATTTTTTATTTTCTCAAATTTTAGTTTCTCAATTTAAAGTCAATTTTTTAGTCTTTAAATTTTTTCTCAATGAGATTTTGTTGACTCCCCTATAATTTTACATTTGTGATGTTCTTATTAATGACATGACACTGCACAGTAATATTATATAGTGTATGTTCATCTAAAGTAAAATTGTTGTAGCAATGTCATGTCATTAATATGAACGTCGCATATGTAAAACTATAAGGAACCAATGAAATCCCAAGTGTGGTAAACTTTAGAACAAAGAAATTGACTTTTAAAATTGAGTGACTAAAATTTAAAAAACGTAAAAATAGGAAGACCAAAAATATATTTAATAGTCCTTGAAGTATTATCTATAGGTGGTAAGTGTATAGCCTCAACCTAATAATAATAATAATAATAATAATAATAATAATAATAATAATAATAATAATAATAATAATAATAATAATAATAATAATAATAATAATAATAGAATTAATTAATTAATTAATGTTTTTTAGATCGTCTATATGATCCATGAAGAATGTCCAATAACAAGCGTTTAAAGGGAAATCACATCGAATTAGGTGAACCTTCATCTATGCCACGAACACAAGATCACATCCTCTATCAGATCTCCCACCATTGATTATTAATCTAGTGATCATCAAAATAGGATGTTGGATCACACATGGAACGTTCTAACCATCCATACTATAAAAAGACCAGAATGTGTCATTTCACGTATTTAAATTCATTCACATTCTCATACTACTTTTCACTCAGTAATTGAGTTGGATGTTGAAGTGTTAACCTTACAGGTCCACCCTTCTCTGTCGTACCAGAGGCTTCCTCCACCACTCCATGGCCTTATTCGACTACTTCTCTACTCATTTCTAGTTCATGAAAAGAACATTGACATTGTATGTGGGAAATGACTCTTGATTCCCACAATTTTTCCACAAAAGCCATCGTTCTTCTTCTCTCAGATGACCAATCTTCCTTCTTTAGATCACCAATCTCCTTCTTGTAGATCGACGATCTTCTTCTCTAAAAACTCGAGTCTATTTCTTGAACAAATTAGATAACGTATTCTTGAAGTTATACTAATGTCAAAGATTACTAGATCTGCCGATCTGCGTCAAGTCGCTACTACAACCACTGAGGTTAACAAAGCTCCACTTCCCCCTCTAGAGGAGAATGATCCGGTCCTCGTGACATCTTCGTCTATTCCTATGCAAGGAGATATTGATCCTCTAAGAATTGAGTGGGAATGTTCCAAGCCTTATCGTTCTTCCAACATATGCAAGAGTTCTTCCGAGCCCAACTTTCATAACAACCTCCTTCAAAATTGGTGATGCCTGTACACGAGATACTCCCAATTATTCAAGAACTGCAATCCACCTAAGCATGCAAGTATAAGCCGACCTACTCAATAGTGTCTATAACCTAGTACACCAACAAAATTCTCAAGCCCTATCCATCGATATACTCTGAATTGAAGAGAAATTGAAATGCGTTCCTTTGGAAGCCAATTCAACATGCAAAATAGTATCGTTTGAAGATCACTGAATCATACCATAGTCAGATTCAATATATGCAACCTCACCACATGGTCTAGTTCCAAAGTTGTAATTGAAACATGAGACATCATACTCCCTCTCACGATTCTTAATGGAGAAATGATAGTCACACTCCATTAGAGGTTTTCTGATCCAATAGTCCACAATTAAACTACTCCGATAAAAGGGAAATTATGATGTAAATGAGCCAATCTATGAGATGGAGAGGAACCCTTTGTTTTCTCATATTCTAGATAGCATGATCCCACAGTCCCTTGAGAAACCCCTAAATCTGGAAAGTAATGACGACATTAGGGATCAAGATTATCACGTTGAGCATATTGACAGTTAAATGGATTATTACCATTCCCGGGGAGCCGTGAAGTGTATGATCTTCTCATTATCTGTCAAGGGAGATATAGTTCAAAATCCTCCTAAATGAGAGTATAGACTTGTGGAAGGAACTATACAATCTATTCACTGATATTTAACTACTTGAAAATAGTAACCTACTATTATAGACGTACTGAATAGGATTATGCAAAAGAAGAAAGAAACCATGCACGAGTACATTGATAGGTTTACTGTTGAAAAGTATTTTTCCGGGAAATATTTTTGTATCCTATCCACAGAGGTTGTGTGATATTACCGCCGTTCTATAGTTACTATTGTTTCAAGTTTAAAACATAAAAAAGTTGGTTTTGTTTGGATAGTTATCTTTCAATTTCAAGTAACACTAAAACAATAAAAGTTGATTGTTATCAAATGTAAAAGCTTGGCAAGATTGGGGTTCACTATCCCAATTTCCTATGTTTCCTAATAACAAACATATGAACTCAAGATTATTGAAAATATTCTATTATCCTCTCAATAACATTTATTTCTAAATGAGATTGTGATAGTCACTATATTAATCTTTAGACGATTTCTCCACCTAACTATCAATATAGCAATCTTTAATGTTTGATAAAAAAAAATGTAGTGTATAAATCTATTTCTACAATTTATCCACTACTTGAAAGAATACTTTAGCTCAAGATGTGAATAATATTTATTAACAATAATCCACATCTAAATGTTCAAAATAGGACAAAAGTATCTATCTATTTCAATAATCAATTGTTTGCATACAAGAACTATAGGAAATACATAGTAAATTAGGGATAATTACTACCTCCAATGTTGCCAAAGTGAGATTTAGCTACTCATCACCATGTTTGAAAACACAATACATGGAGAAGAATAAATGGGCATCAAGTTTGCTTTCACAAATCTTGTGAGAATCCACCTCAAAAATCTATCTCTCAAACCCTCTTACAATGTGTGGTGAATAACGAGTACCTGCAAATACAACAACTATCTATTCAATCTATCAAAATTGGGCTCAAATGGATTTGGAGCGTCACACTTAAATTGGGCTCAAAAACAGAATTTGTGGCCAAAACCTAAAAACAGATTGGCTGACCACGCACAGTTCGCGGAGCGAACTGAGTGATTTCCAGAAATTTGTTTTTGCATGTTTTCGACACTTTTTCCACAACACAGTTCATAGCGTAAATTGAGTGATTTCCACCTCCTTTTATTTTCATGCTTGGTTCTTCAAGTGTAATCCACAATACGTTCCAAGCTCTCACCTAAATTGCTCATGCATCCAATCTCTCTCATCAACAAATTCTACACAACTAGCAAACAAACTGAAATATCTACTCAAAACATAATTAAAACAAAAGTAATTGCATATTTACTAAATTGTATGAATAAAAGTGTGGAAATTCAATGAAACTTGGTTAAAGGGACCAATAACAATGTATGGAAATTAGTACTATTTGGTCCCTAACATTTATCGAGAAAGTGGTAGAGGTAGAAAGTTCAAATGATGGGTTAAAGTGCTCGATCTTCAAAAAGGGACTGAGACCAGACTCCTTGTTAAGAGAAAAAGAAGGGGCTAGAGGGAGCTTGCAGTTTAAACAACCTAATGAATATGACTCGTTCCTACATAAATTTAGAAGAATAGCTCATAGCGGAAGAGAATATCCAAGAAGCGTGAACCTCCGAGAATGGTCGTGATCCAAAAAAAGATAATAATCGTTGTAGACAAGGAGGAATGACCCACATTCTAGATTTTTTGTATACAATGTGTTAAATAAATAAAGTGAGGAAATACGGTAAAAATGGGCGAACACTTAGTTCAAAGAAGTTGGTATTAGTAACCTCTACCCAGTTAAGGAAAAGGTAATAGTGTTTCCACAAAAGTCACGACCTTGATATCAATCAAAGCATCCACCTGAAGAATGTAATTGAGGAGATTATTATAAAGGGCCAATTCACCATTTACATCTGAGGCCGAGCTTGGGAGGCGAATGAAATTAGATGAAAGCCCGTAAAGATCAGGATCAGTTACCAAATAAGAGACATTCTTCTAGATCAGAGATGTATTCCTCTAAGAATACTATTGAGGATGTAAGTGGATCCAAGGGGAAGAAGGACATTAAGAATGAAGAAGAAGAGATTAAGGGGAAACAACAATACATTTCTTCCATGACTAGGGGGTCATTGTAGAGAAAACCCCCCTCTATGGGGACTGTGAAGAAAATGATTTCTAAATTAATGGAAATCAACCAAGAAGAAGAAACCGCCTCTGACGAGAGACCGAAAAGGTAAATCCTCTACTTCCAAGATAATGAAAAGGTAGGAGAAATTCTAAAATATATTTACCCCAAGGGATAACGACAATGATGGCCAATTTTGATGTACCTATGATCCTCATCGACGGGGGAAGCTCGTGTGACATATGCATGTATAAATATTTGAGATGATTGGATTAAAAAGAGAAAATATATGGTCATATGAAAGACTCAACCTACTTGATTTAAATGGAAATATAACTCCCCCCCTAGAGTATATTGAGATGATGGTCACGTTGGGAGAAGGAAGAGACATTAGACCCTTTGCTTCAATTTTGGAATCGGTTGCCTCCCTGATCCACTTCAAATTAAAGTATGTAAATGTCTACGACATGTCAATAACAATATGCATCGAACTGTTTGGAGCATGGAGGAAACACAAATCCTTGCAACGCGACTAAAAAGGAAAAGATAAAGAGAAGGCATTAGAGATCAACATAGCTTCACTCATAAAGCAACTAGAACAAATAATAATCAAATCGACCAAAATATTAAGGTCGAGTAACATTGTATCATCACAACTAGAGGAGAATAAGAAGCGGCCACGTGACTTGGTTAAATTTTTCTTTTTCATATATTCATGTAATACTCTGTTTTTAAAAATGAATGAATAAATTATTATTTAATTATCTTATTATTGATTTTAAAGGATATCTACGAATCAAGAATGTTGTTGCAAACAAAACACGTGTATAACCATACCTATCAAAACCCCATCATAAATAGATCGAGGTGTTATCACAAATACCACGGTGTTGAACCAAAGCATCAAACGTGCAATGAAAGTCGCATCGACAAAAATAACCAATCGTAAAGTGGTGATCCGGACTCACCCTCTATTGGTAGAAAAACCCATTTAGAGGTAGATATGAGTGCCACTTCATCGACCTCAAACAAAAGCTAAACTTAAGTGCATAGGAGGTATTGACCTTTGGTGGTATGGTTCCTAGAGCGTCCAACAAACATCGGGTACAACCTCGGACATCGAAATTCCTAGATAAATGAACTCTAGAAACTAAAACAACACCAAATCAAGTAAAAACAATGTTAAACATACAAAATAAGACAATGCCATGGAACAACAATTTTTCGATTCATTTACGTCAAATGTTACGTCGGGTAGACTCTTCCCGAAAAAAAAGAGAGTGATTCTTCCCAACGAAGATCGATTTTCGTCCGCCATCTCCAAATTAAGACTGACTTGTTCTCGATAAATGTGTATTGTAGGATAATATAATTCCACTCCAAGGGCATTTTTCAAGAGAAAATTGTAGAATAAAGAGGTTGTCTTCCGTGAACTTCATATATTCTTTGGATAACACAATATTCTCATGTCGCATCTTTTGAAGGAATTTCTTTGCTATCTTCCAACTTTTACGATTTCATTCAGAAATAGCTTTAACTCCTCCAACCTCTTACAAGAAGATTTAAATTCATGTTCGCTTCTGCAAGAGCGGACTCATTTGTGAAGAAAGTCGATTGGCAAACGATAGAGCTTCATCTTCCCCTCCATTTCGCGTCATTTTAGATATTCAAATTCATTCTCCCTATCATACAACTTTTCGAAAACTTGCTCACCACTCCAATACCTCATTCCACCACTTCACTGCTTCTTTCTAGTTCTTAAAAGTAACAAATATAACTTTCGGAAAAATCTCAAGAAATTTACCCACCACTTCTACAAGTTCAAAACAGATATTTTGACACCACACAAGGTGTCTGATACCGTATATCTATACGGTTGTTATTTAAATAATAATTTGTATTTTTTATATTTATCAGATTGTATTACGCATAAAAATTATAGTCGTATATAATTCATAATTTTTTTATATCATTCTATAATTATTGTTACCATTATTATTTCACAGTGTATTTAAAGAATGGCCATTGCCTTTCTAATGCTATAATAGATCCTAACATCACTTAAAACCATTTAGGTTTTTCTCTCTTTTCTTCTTGAAACACAAAACGTTACAAGTAATAAGAAACAAAACCATGAAAACTCTTACCTTAATTCTCACATTCATCATCATCACTACCTTCTCATATGCAACACCAACATTAATCACTCAGTTTCAACCACAAATGAACCAGTCTTCTATGCTTAACCAAACTCATCAACAAGTAAATAATTTTATTTTCTCTCATCTTTATTTATTTTTTCCAAAATATTAATAGTAAGATTTTAATTAAAAGTGTATATATATGCATGTATCAACAGAACGAGACTAAACATAGTGGTAGCTGCAACTACATGGTAAACATAAAGACCAGTTGCAGTTCTCCAACCTATACAAAAGATGAAATCAGTCTTTTATTTGCAGATGCTCATGACTCACAGGTTTATGTTCCAAGACTAGATGATCCTGATTCTGGAACATTTGAGCAGTGCACAACAAATGAACTGGAAATATTGGGACCATGTATGAAGAAAATATGCAAACTTTATCTGTTTAGGAATGGAACAGATGGTTGGATTCCAGAGACTGTTATAGCATATGACTATGATAATCCTCCTGTCAAGTTTTACTATAATGTTGATATTCCTGAGGATGCTGGCTATGGTTACAATTATTGTGATAAAGCTTAGTGTTAATTATTTCTTTAAATATTTGTATTATTAAGAGTCTTTCATGTTTTGAACAAAGGTATAGTTATTGTCTTTCGACCAAATCAAATGTTCAAGAAATATAGAAGCAACATGTTAATGAGGGGACACATTCTGTTTCTTTTTATTTGTTTATAATTTTGATAGTTTTAATAGAATTATTTGCCTCTTTTACATAAATGAATTCCTTTTTTGGTTAAGTCATTATGCTCAGAAAGTGACTATATTGGTTGTTGATTTTTAGACCACTCTAAAGAGTATTTAGTTTTGAAGTTTGTACTATTACTAAGAGTGTCAAAACTAAAAAAATATAAATAGAGATCTTTTATATTGGATGTGTGTCTCAATGTAAACTTTACGCATAGTATTTATAGATTATGGATTATGGAAATCCTTTATTAGATTATGGAGATTTTGTATTCCATACAATGAAAGTGTTTGGTTGGAGAATTTTCTTAAACCGAAAATTCTTTAGTCTTTAAATTTTATCTCAATGAGATTTTGTTGACTCCCCTATCATTTTACATATGTGACGTCCTTATTAATGACATGACACTGCTACATTAACATTATATAGTGTGTGTTTGTCTAACGTGAAATTGTTGTAGCAATGTCATGTCATTAATATGAACGTCACATATGTAAAACTATAAGGGACCAATGAAATCCCAAGTGTGGTAAACTTTAGAACAAAGAAATTGACTTTTAAAATTGAGTGACTAAAATTTAAAAAACGTAAAAATAGGGAGACCAAAAATATATTTAATAGTCCTTGAAGTATTATCTATAGGTGGTAAGTGTATAGCGTCAACCAAATAATAATAATAATAATAATAGAATTAATTAATTAATTAATTAATGTTTTTTAGATCGTCTATATGATCCATGAAGAATGTCCAATAACAAGCGCTTAAAGGGAAATCACATCGAATTAGGTGAACCTTCATCTATGCCACGAACACAAGATCACACCCTCTATCAGATCTCCCACCATTGATTATTAATCTAGTGATCATCAAAATAGGATGTTGGATCACACATGGAACGTTCTAACCATCCATACTATAAAAAGATCAGAATGTGTCATTTCACGTATTTAAATTCATTCACATTCTCATACTACTTTTCACTCAGTAATTGAGTTGGATGTTGAAGTGTTAACCTTACAGGTCCACCCTTCTCTCGTGCTGCAGGCTTCCTCCACCACTCCATGGCCTTATTCGACTACTTCTCTACTCATTTCTAGTTCATGAAAAGAACATTGACATTGTATGTGGGAAATGACTCTTGATTCCCACAATTTTTCCACAAAAGCCATCGTTCTTCTTCTCTCAGATGACCAATCTTCCTTCTTTAGATCACCAATCTCCTTCTTGTAGATCGACGATCTTCTTCTCTAAAAACTCGAGTCTATTTCTTGAACAAATTAGATAACGTATTCTTGAAGTTATACTAATGTCAAAGATTACTAGATCTGTCGATCTGCGTCAAGTCGCTACTACAACCACTGAGGTTAACAAAGCTCCACTTCCCCCTCTAGAGGAGAATGATCCGGTCCTCGTGACATCTTCGTCTATTCCTATGCAAGGAGATATTGATCCTCTAAGAATTGAGTGGGAATGTTCCAAGCCTTATCGTTCTTCCAACATATGCAAGAGTTCTTCCGAGCCCAACTTTCATAACAACCTCCTTCAAAATTGGTGATGCCTGTACACGAGATACTCCCAATTATTCAAGAACTGCAATCCACCTAAGCATGCAAGTATAAGCCGACCTACTCAATAGTGTCTATAACCTAGTACACCAACAAAATTCTCAAGCCCTATCCATCGATATACTCTGAATTGAAGAGAAATTGAAATGCGTTCCTTTGGAAGCCAATTCAACATGCAAAATAGTATCGTTTGAAGATCACTGAATCATACCATAGTCAAGATTCAATATATGCAACCTCACCACATGGTCTAGTTCCAAAGTTGTAATTGAAACATGAGACATCATACTCCCTCTCACGATTCTTAATGGAGAAATGATAGTCACACTCCATTAGAGGTTTTCTGATCCAATAGTCCACAATTAAACTACTCCGATAAAAGGGAAATTATGATGTAAATGAGCCAATCTATGAGATGGAGAGGAACCCTTTGTTTTCTCATATTCTAGATAGCATGATCCCACAGTCCCTTGAGAAACCCCTAAATCTGGAAAGTAATGACGACATTAGGGATCAAGATTATCACGTTGAGCATATTGACAGTTAAATGGATTATTACCATTCCCGGGGAGCCGTGAAGTGTATGATCTTCTCATTATCTGTCAAGGGAGATATAGTTCAAAATCCTCCTAAATGAGAGTATAGACTTGTGGAAGGAACTATACAATCTATTCACTGATATTTAACTACTTGAAAATAGTAACCTACTATTATAGACGTACTGAATAGGATTATGCAAAAGAAGAAAGAAACCATGCACGAGTACATTGATAGGTTTACTGTTGAAAAGTATTTTTCCGGGAAATATTTTTGTATCCTATCCACAGAGGTTGTGTGATATTACCGCCGTTCTATAGTTACTATTGTTTCAAGTTTAAAACATAAAAAAAGTTGGTTTTGTTTGGATAGTTATCTTTCAATTTCAAGTAACACTAAAACAATAAAAGTTGATTGTTATCAAATGTAAAAGCTTGGCAAGATTGGGGTTCACTATCCCAATTTCCTATGTTTCCTAATAACAAACATATGAACTCAAGATTATTGAAAATATTCTATTATCCTCTCAATAACATTTATTTCTAAATGAGATTGTGATAGTCACTATATTAATCTTTAGACGATTTCTCCACCTAACTATCAATATAGCAATCTTTAATGTTTGATAAAAAAAATGTAGTGTATAAATCTATTTCTACAATTTATCCACTACTTGAAAGAATACTTTAGCTCAAGATGTGAATAATATTTATTAACAATAATCCACATCTAAATGTTCAAAATAGGACAAAAGTATCTATCTATTTCAATAATCAATTGTTTGCATACAAGAACTATAGGAAATACATAGTAAATTAGGGATAATTACTACCTCCAATGTTGCCAAAGTGAGATTTAGCTACTCATCACCATGTTTGAAAACACAATACATGGAGAAGAATAAATGGGCATCAAGTTTGCTTTCACAAATCTTGTGAGAATCCACCTCAAAATCTATCTCTCAAACCCTCTTACAATGTGTGGTGAATAACGAGTACCTGCAAATACAACAAGTATCTATTCAATCTATCAAAATTGGGCTCAAATGGATTTGGAGTGTCACACTTAAGTTGGGCCCAAAAACAGAATTAGTGGCCAAAACCTAAAAATAGATTGGCTGACCACGCACAGTTCGCGGAGCGAACTGAGTGATTTCCAGAAATTTGTTTTGGCATGTTTTCGACACTTTTTCCACAACACAGTTCATAGCGCAAATTGAGTGATTTCCACCTCCTTTTATTTTCATGCTTGGTTCTTCAAGTGTACTCCACAATATGTTCCAAGCTCTCACCTAAATTGCTCATGCATCCAATCTCTCTCATCAACAAATTCTACACAACTAGCAAACAAACTGAAATATCTACTCAAAACATAATTAAAACAAAAGTAATTGCATATTTACTAAATTGTATGAATAAAAGTGTGGAAATTCAATGAAACTTGGTTAAAGGGACCAATAACAATGTATGGAAATTAGTACTATTTGGTCCCTAACATTTATCGAGAAAGTGGTAGAGGTAGAAAGTTCAAATGATGGGTTAAAGTGCTCGATCTTTAAAAAGGGACTGAGACCAGACTCCTTGTTAAGAGAAAAAGAAGGGGCTAGAGGGAGCTTGCATTTTAAACGACCTAATGAATATGACTCGTTTCTACAAAAATTTAGAAGAATAGCTCATAGCGGAAGAGAATATCCAAGAAGCGTGAACCTCCGAGAATGGTCGTGATCCAAAAAAAGATAATAGTCGTTGTAGACAAGGAGGAATGACCCACATTCTAGATTTTTTGTATACAATGTGTTAAATAAATAAAGTGAGGAAATACGGTAAAAATGGGCGAACACTTAGTTCAAAGAAGTTGGTATTAGTAACCTCTACCCAGTTAAGGAAAAGGTAATAGTGTTTCCACAAAAGTCACGACCTTGATATCAATCAAAGCGTCCACCTAAACAATGTAATTGAGGAGATTATTATAAAGGGCCAATTCACCATTTACATCTGAGGCCGAGCTTGGGAGGCGAATGAAATTAGATGAAAGCCCGTAAAGATCAGGATCAGTTACCAAATAAGAGACATTCTTCTAGATCAGAGATGTATTCCTCTAAGAATACTATTGAGGATGTAAGTGGATCCAAGGGGAAGAAGGACATTAAGAATGAAGAAGAAGAGATTAAGGGGAAACAACAATACATTTCTTCCATGACTAGGGGGTCATTGTAGAGAAAACCCCCCTCTATGGGGACTGTGAATAAAATGATTTCTAAATTAATGGAAATCAACCAAGAAGAAGAAACCACCTCTGACGAGAGACCAAAAAGGTCAATCCTCTACTTCCAAGATAATGAAAAGGTAGGAGAAATTCTAAACGATATTTACCCCAAGGGATAACGCAACGATGGCCAATTTTGATGTACCTATGATCCTCATCGACGGGGGAAGCTCGTGTGACATATGCATGTAAAAATATTTGAGATGATTGGATTAAAAAGAGAAAATATATGGTCATATGAAAGACTCAACCTACTTGATTTAAATGGAAATATAACTCCCCCTAGAGTATATTGAGATGATGGTCACGTTGGGAGAAGGAAGAGACATTAGACCCTTTGCTTCAATTTTGGAATCGGTTGCCTCCCTGATCCACTTCAAATTAAAGTATATAAATGTCTACGACATGTCAATAACAATATGCAACGAACTGTCTGGAGCATAGAGGAAACCCAAATCCTTGCAACGCGACTAAAAAGGAAAAGATAAAGAGAAGGCATTAGAGATCAACATAGCTTCACTCATAAAGCAACTAGAACAAATAATAATCAAATCGACCAAAATATTAAGGTCGAGTAACACTGTATCATCACAACTAGAGGAGAATAAGAAGCGGCCACGTGACTTGGTTAGATTTTTCTTTTTCATATATTCATGTAATACTCTGTTTTTAAAAATGAATGAATAAATTATTATTTAATTATCTTATTATTGATTTTAAAGGATATCTACAAATCAAGAATGTTGTTGCAAACAACACACGTGTATAACCATACCTATCAAAACCCCATCATAAACAGATCAGAGGTGTTATCACAAATACCACAGGTGTAGAACCAAAGCATCAAAACGTGCAATGAAAGTCGCATCGACAAAAATAACCAATCGTAAAGTGGTGATCCAGACTCACCCTCTATTGGTAGAAAACCCCATTTAGAGGTAGATATGAGTGCCACTTCATCGACCTCAAACAAAAGTTAAACTTAAGTGCAGAGGAGGTATTGAACTTTGGTCGGGTATGGTTCCTAGAGACGTCCAACAAACATCTGGGTACAACCTCGGACATCAGCAAATTCCTAGATAAATGAACTCTAGAAACTAAAACAACACCAAATCAAGTAAAAACAATGTTAAACATGCAAAATAAGACAATGCCATTGAACAACAATTTTTCGATTCATTTACGTCAAATGTTACGCCGGGTAGACTCTTCCCAGAAAAAAACTAAGAGAGTGATTCTTCCCCAACGAAGATCGATTTCTCGTCCGCCATCTCCAAATTAAGACTGACTTGTTCTCGATAAATGTGTATTGTAGGATAATATAATTCCACTCCAAGGGCATTTTTCAAGAGAAAATTGTAGAATAAAGAGGTTGTCTTCCGCGAACTTCATATATTCTTTGGATAACACAATATTCTCATGTCACATCTTTTGAAGGCATTTCTTTGCTATCTTCCAACTTTTACGATTTCATTCAGAAATAGCTTTAACTCCTCCACCCTCTTACAAGAAGATTTAAATTCATGTTCGCTTCTGCAAGAGCGGACTCATTTGTGAAGAAAGTCGATTGGCAAATGATAGAGCTTCATCTTCCCCTCCATTTCGCGTCATTTTAGATATTCAAATTCATTCTCCCTATCATACAACTTTTCAAAAACTTGCTCACCACTCCAATACCTCATTCCACCACTTCACTGCTTCTTTCTAGTTCTTAAAAGTAACAAATATAACTTTCGGAAAAATCTAAAGAAATTTACCCACCACTTATACAAGTTCAAAAAAGATATTTTGACACCACACAAGGTGTCTGATACCGTATACGGTTGTTATTTAAATAATAATTTGTATTTTTTATATTTATCAGATTGTATTACGCATAAAAATTATAGTCGTATATAATTCATAATTTTTTTATATCATTCTATAATTATTGTTACCATTATTATTTCACGGTGTATTTAAAGAATGGCCATTGCCTTTCTAATGCTATAATAGATCCTAACATCACTTAAAACCATTTAGGTTTTTCTCTCTTTTCTTCTTGAAACACAAAAAGTTACAAGTAATAAGAAACAAAACCATGAAAACTCTTACCTTAATTCTCACATTCATCGTCATCACTACCTTCTCATATGCAACACCAACATTAATCACTCAGTTTCAACCACAAATGAACCAGTCTTCTATGCTTAACCAAACTCATCAACAAGTAAATAATTTTATTTTCTCTCATCTTTATTTATTTTTTCCAAAATATTAATAGTAAGATTTTAATTAAAAGTGTATATATATGCATGTATCAACAGAACGAGACTAAACATAGTGGTAGCTGCAACTACATGGTAAACATAAAGACAAGTTGCAGTTCTCCAACCTATACAAAAGATGAAATCAGTCTTTTATTTGCAGATGCTCATGACTCATAGGTTTATGTTCCAAGACTGGATGATCCTGATTCTGGAACATTTGAGCAGTGCACAACAAATAAACTGGAAATATTGGGACCATGTATGAAGAAAATATGCAAACTTTATCTGTTTAGGAATGGAACAGATGTTGGATTCCAGAGACTGTTATAGCATATGACTATGATAATCCTCCTGTCAAGTTTTACTATAATGTTGATATTCCTGAGGATGCTGGCTATGGTTACAATTATTGTGATAAAGCTTAGTGTTAATTATTTCTTTAAATATTTGTATTATTAAGAGTCTTTCATGTTTTGAACAAAGGTATAGTTATTGTCTTTCGACCAAATCAAATGTTCAAGAAATATAGAAGCAACATGTTAATGAGGGGACACATTCTGTTTCTTTTTATTTGTTTATAATTTTGTTAGTTTTAATAGAATTATTTGCCTCTTTTACATAAATGAATTCCTTTTTTGGTTAAGTCATTATGCTCAGAAAGTGACTATATTGGTTGTTGATTTTTAGACCACTCTAAAGAGTATTTAGTTTTGAAGTTTGTACTATTACTAAGAGTGTCAAAACTAAAAAAATATAAATAGAGATCTTTTATATTGAATGCGTGTCTCAATGTAAACTTTACGCATAGTATTTATAGATTATGGATTATGGATTATGGAAATCCTTTATTAGATTATGGAGATTTTGTATTCCATACAATGAAAGTGTTTGGTTGGAGAATTTTCTTAAACCGAATTCTAACTAAGGATCAATTGAAAAATAGATGAGTATTATCATCTCCTCGTGATCTTGTTGTGTTATGCTTTCAGGATGAAAGTTTGGAGCATTTATTTTTCAATTGTAAGGTTGCAATGGAAATTGATAAGCTAGATCTACTCCTACCAAAAATATTAGGGTTTTAAACAAAAGAACTATGAGTTAAATTGTAGAAAGCTAAACATTGTTTTTTATTCCGCATATTTATTAAAGGGCCTTTTTAGCTTTCTATCACTACTATCCGGCCCATTGAAAACCTTGTCCTTAAGTATTGAGCAATTTGTTGACAAATTCAGCCTAATCCGGTGAGAAGACGCTAACCCATTATGAGGAGAAGAATTATGGTAAGGAATGGAATTACTGGTGGTCACGTGGGTAGATAGAAAACAGTCCTGGGACAGTGTGTAGTCATGTTATGCGTGTTATTTCCAAGGCATGGGAGAGTGAGCCATTGGAAATCCAACAGTAGGAAAACTGGCACAAGATCCAAAGTTTGACAACGATTATGTGGTTTGGTTTGAAAATTGTGTACACTATGAGCTGGATAAAGCGGTTTTGCCAAAGGGGTTTCCAGCTGTTTCACAATAACCTCGCGTGAATTCTAGAAGGTGGTGTCGTGTGAGTCCCATGAATTAAGAAGTGAATCAAATTTTGAGGGGTAACCAATGAAATTTTAGGGTCCAATTGAAAGACATGGGGAGCTTATTGCATCTAACGACTCATATGGTTTTGAAACATTAAAGGGTACAATACTATGTGGAGTGGGAAAGGTGCTATGATAAATATGGTTAGTTCACTGAAGAATTTTAGTTTCACTTTTTTTTGTTTCAATTCTCTTCTTTGTTGTTTCATCTTTTCTCTGAAAAAGTCTAAGACACTAGGTCCAACTTCTCAGCATCTCTATGAGTTAGTGTCTCATCAAAACCCTTGGATTCACAGTCGGATAACTCTTCTTCCAAAAGGCCATTTTCTTTAACATTTTCGGGACCGAGACCATGTCTGATGTTGGATCACTACCATGGTAAGCACTCAATTGTGAAACATGGAAGACAAGGTGGATTCACGAAGATGGGGGAAGATAAAGCTCATAAGCGATGAGGTCGATGGGGCGCAAGATGAAAAGTGGACCAAATTACCATTTTAAGAGCTTTTGAGATGTTCGCCTTTGGACTGAGATTTGATGGTACGTGTTGTACCCTTATTTTTACCTAAGATCTCACATCCTTTTGCATCATTTAGAAATCATATCATTCATCTATGCATCACTAACCTCATAAAAATACAAAAGTTTTGTCTTGTTGTGTTTGTTTCATATACAAGATAGGTGTATTAGAGTAAACACGTCAAACAGTTGATTGATCAAGGACATATGTATTCCTCAGTGACTCAAGCTCCTCATTCATTTACGATGATCAATTAATCATCATTCTCATCACAATATCATTACATTGAAGTTTCATTATTGAATTCATCAAGGGGTCGAAGAAGATTAGAGTTTTGGCTTCTTAGTTGAAAAGTCAAAAATTAGGGTTTGAGGTCTTAATTTGTGTATCACTCAAGGCTTCGTCATCTCATGGATTTTAAGGAAATATTAACATGCTAAGAATTTCATCATGATCAAAAGCTCCTATTGAAATTGGACAATTGGGATTCATGTGATACAAAGTCAAATGCAAAGTCAAACTTTGACTTTTTGAAGATTTTGGCCAATCATGGACTTCTCACGCCAAGGATCATGAAAATGTGATTAAAAGGTGAATTTGGCCAAGGGAATCACAAAATTTGAGATAACTTGTAAAAAGGCAAAGTGGGAGATCTTTTAAAAATTCATGTTCAAGTATGCTACATTGCAAAGCTTGTAACGTCTTCATCAATTAACCATTTTTCCTGCTCCAATGGTCAAATTGAAAAGAATGTTTCTTACTACAACTTTGTCAATGAGGGTTAATCTTCAAAAAATGTCCAAAGACTTAGAATTATTTTAAAGTGTTTTCAACTTAAAACAACAATTTTGTGAGACATTTTTCACCATGACTCCAATTGATTCAAAGAAAGTGCTAAACATGAAAGTTATAGAGGATGTCTCAAGCTTTTCAAAATGTTCAAGAGCGTGAAAACATGATTATTGAGAAAGGGGAATCAAAGAAATGAAGTTTCTATGCTAAAGTTGTTTTCTAAGTCATGTTCATGTTCCAAGTTATGCACAAACCTATGTAATCCAAGAGAATCTACATAATATTTGATTATGGGGCTATGTTGCTTCTAGATCACACCAAAATTTGAGTTGTACACATATCAAACCTTTGTACTTTGATCTTTTCCATTTTTGGCATAAAGTTAACACTTCCATTACCATAAAGGTAACTTTAATCACAAAGTTAGTACATTAAGCTCATACCTTGTTATCTCTTATCACACTTTATCAACAAACTCAGAAGCAACCAACCTCCTAAGTATAAGAATCATAACTCAAGGTTCTTGAATAACTCCACCTTTTCATCATGATCCAATAGGTAACTTCTGTGTCACTTTGAACTTCATTATGTAAGTATCATTCTTAAATTTTTTTTGATACCATCTCGTGCGTTTTAATATCATGAATGAAAGCTCTATAAAAATAGACTTTGGTTGATCATTTATGGCCTTTAATTTAAATTTAAAAAATGTTTGGATTTCTGGTTTTGTTAGAAATTCGTGAGCTATAGTCCAAATAAATTTGTGATGTTTGCATTTTTGAATTCCTTGTGAAAATCTAAGAAATTTTTATGTTTACATCTTTTAAAAACATTAAGAAATGAGAAAGTTACAAATTTCACCATTGATGGTGTTGTTGTGTCACGAGGTAGAAGATGATGTGTAGGGTGCGCAAATTCCATTTCAAAATTAAGTTCATTTTATTTTTAATGCAAGTAATATTATTAATGGATGAGAGCATAGCACCGCTGGTCAAAGAGTCTGTGTTGCATGCGACAAAGCGCGAGTTTGAACCAATGTGAAACCCCCTTTTGCATTTTTTCCAATATTTTGTTCTGTTATATATTCAGTGTTTTTTTTCAAATATATTTTATATGTGGTTTTTTTCACTAGTGAGCGTGTGGCTCAATGGATAGTGTTTTGGTTGGTGACCATAAGGGCGCAGGTTCAAGCTCCGCCAGCCCCTTTGTCTATTTTTTTTTACCATTTCTTTATTTTACTCTTTTCCCAACTTTTACTTAATTATTTAAGTATGCAAATCAACTTGTTTTAAGATGAATTTTTGCACACCTTTCATTTATTTCCTCTATTTTCTTAATACATGAGAAATTCCAAAAATAATATTTATTTTACCTATTTTTATTTAATTCAAAAACTAATCCTTTTTAGGTGTTTTAAAAGCTTTTGTGATGTTCCTTTGATTGTTTTCCTTTCTTAATTGATTATTTATGTTTATGTGACTATAGTATGCTTTGTTTGAGTTTTTATTTGGTGTTGATAGCATTATTAAAGATTGGTTTCACATGTGTTTAGTATGTATTTTTTATAAAATTTGCTTTTGATATTTAGAAACCCTAACTTTGATCATATTACTTTTCTCTTTGCTTTTGATACAATATCGTGTTGATGCTCACTTGTTTTCTACCATGATAAATATATTTACGTGGTTACCATGAGTTAAAGCCTATTTATGTTACACATTCATGCATGCTCCTAACCTTGATGTCATGACTTTTAAACTTTGATGCTTATCTTGTTTGAATTCTCTTGTTGTTTAAAGTTGATGTTTGACATGATAAGTTGGTTGTTTGCTTTCCCATGTACTTTGTGTGTTTTTTTACTTGTCTATATTATCCATAATTAAATTTTTTGTCAAAATATGTTTTGTCACAACTTTTACTTGATAAACATGTTGTGTGACCTTGTCTTTAATACTTGTGATGTATGTGTTTGCTTTTATGTTAGTAATTAATATTTATATTTTGCTATGTCCAGGGGAGGTCCCGACTTTTTGGAGGCCTGAGGCAAATAAAAAGAGTGGTCCCCTAACAAAAAACCGACTTTTTACTCGCTTATAAAATGAAGAAGAATATGGAAATAAGATTAAAAAAAATGAAGTTTTGGTTTTTTCTAACAAAAAGAATTTTAATGCGAATAAAAAGACATCGATAAATCATTAACGAATTCGAAATTGCAATATGATTAATTGAATTAAGAATGAGAATCTTTTAAGAATTTTAATTGCTCCAATTTCTAAGCAACAATCATCATCTCAAAGAAATAAAAGTGATATTTTTTCTTAGCGAGAAAACTAAGTCATATGACTAAGATATACATGAGGAGGCATAATCCATGTCGTGACCTTAATACGCAAGTTCATCTGACTGGTTAAAAAAATCTATGATCAGAAAAATAATAAATTCAAGCACAAATTATAATGAATTTTATTTCATCATAAAAATTTCATAATAAATAATTTAATTGTATAATAAATTTTTTAATATTTAATCATAACATAGAAATAGTCTCTATAATTTATAATAAAACAAATTAAAATAAAATTCTAAGAATAATAATAATAATTATCGAATATAAAATTATCATGTATATATATATATATATATATATATATATATATATATATATATATATATATATATATATATATATATATATATATATATATATATATATATATATATATATATATATATATATATATATATATATATATATATATATATATATATATAAGGGATATAGTTAAATAAGTTATAAGTTTTTAAAAAAAAATTTAACTATTAGAAATACTACTAAGATATAGTGTTACTAAAAATAAAAATTCAAATATTAGAAACAAAGGAGTGTGTTACTGTTAAAAATAAAAATTCAAATATTAGAAACAAAGGAGTGTTACTTGTAAAAATAAAAAATTCAAATATTAGAAACAAAGGCACTAAGATTTGAACTGTGACACTCTGCTTTCCAAGTTAAGCAGCGAACCATTGCGCTAGAAGCATCAATTTGTTTATAACTTTTGTTAAACAAAAAATATTTTTTTATTTTTGTTTATAATTTCATACTTATAACTCAAATATTGAGGCCCCCGTTATTTTGAGGCCCTGGGCTATGGGCTTGCTTGCCCGGGCCCATGGCTGGCCCTGGTTATGTCTTGTGTCAAAAGTACACGGAGAATGGATATTTTTGTTGACTTTATAATCATAAGATGTTAGTTGCTTTAGGTTTAATCTTCTGTGTTTACATTTGCATATTACACTTGTAATTGTTGGTGTTTACCTTATGTATCCTCATGTACTCTAAAATCTTTTTCACTTAAACCCTAAAACTCATTTTTAAACTATCACCTCTTTCATATAAAGGATCAACCACAAGAAACCTTTTTGTTATTTTTAAACTATCACCTCCACACTCATTTATCAAGCAAACATTTTTAACAAAATAAATATTATAAAAGGTTCATGTAGAGTACTACATATACATAGGGTGCTAATACCCTCCCTTTGTATAAACTAACCACCGTACCTTAGATCTCTTCTTTATGCTTTGCTTTAGTAATCTATTTTTTGCATTGCATGTTAAAATAACAGGGTTTCGATCTTTTCTATTTTTCTTGGAAACAATAAAGTTCAGTGGTGATTTCTTAAGTCTATGTGAGTCAAATTTCTCAATAGTTGGGTCTTCCCAATTTTTAACCGCAACAGTATGGTTGGAGTCTCAGAAACACAAGATCTCCAACAATGAAGGTACAATCATGTCATTTTTTCTTTGCTTGATCCTTCATGATTTTCTAGTTGTGTTGCAGATTTTGTTTCAAACTATTAAGAATGATTTGTCTATTTTGCAGGGTGGTGTGAAGCGAAGCAATGTTAGCGTGGCCTTTGATCTAATCTTTTATTGGGGGGGTGCCTACCGTATACTGCTTCGAAAGGAGTTATTTTGATTGTAGAATGGAAATTAGAGTTATGTCAATATTCATCCAAATGAAGATACTTGAACCACTGGCGCGGGTTATCATTTGTAAAACATCAAAGGTATGTCTCGAGGCTTGAATTTACAACTTTAGTTTGACCGTATATTTCTGGATGAAAAGTTGTGCTATATTTCAGAGTTGTTCCTTGGACACGAAATAGTTCCTTCCAAAAAGAACTTAAGAAGATGGGATCCCTGTCTGAAACTATGGTTCATGGAAACCTATGCAATCTACGTATCTCAACATAAAAACGCATGGCCAGATCTTGAGCTGAGAACTTAGAAGGTGAAGAAATAAAATGCATATATTTAGAAAGTCGGTCACATATAACCCAAATAATTGTGTGGCCAAACAACTTTGGGTGGTGAGAAATAAATTTTGTTATAAGTCTTCCCAAATTTATGATGGTATTTCCAATGGTTGTAACAATCCTTGTTTTTTTGTTGGCAAATATCTATCGTGTTGACAAGAGGTACAATTTTAAACACACCTCTTAACATCTTTGTACAACCCAGGCCAAAGGAAGGTAGCAAAGATGCGAGATAAAGTTGGATTAAGGCTTGAATCTCCTTCCTTTTAGTGTGCTATGATACTCTTTGAGGATAGTTTTTTGGAATTGCATATTATCCAGTAAGAAAATCATGTTCTTGAAGTATGGAAGTCCATTTGTGAAATTGTAAAATAATTGCAATTTGGAGTCATTCTGACATTTTGTAACTAGCTATTGTCCTTTGTTTGTATTAGTGTAGTACTACTTAAGTGGTTTGATGAATGTTGGAATGAGGGATGAGATTGAAAACATGAAAGGGTATTCATCTGAATGTCTTCGGCTCAAGGCATCTACTACTTGGTTGGATTTGCCAAGTTTGTAAAAAAATTTGAAACTAAAACCCTGTAACTTGATTGCCCATTTTTATTGCTCTGGTCTTTGAATGGTTTGTACCAATAGGTTCTTAAGACTTTATTTGTAAAAATATGGAAGTATTGTCCAATGAGATACCGACACCGTTTTTTACAGCCTCTATGATAACATACATTTCGCACAAATACACTGAAGAAGCTTGCATACGCGAGAACATTTCCTTACTGAAATAGGCCAGGGGATTAAAAAGTACTAGGAGCATTTGTTAGACTAAAAATCATAATCAAAAACTCATAGTTCCCATCAAAAGTTCTAAATGTTGTTTTATGGGTGTCTTCTGGCATGACCCAAATTTGATGGTAGTCTGACCGGAGGTCAATCTTTGTAAACAAAAAAGCAGATCTGAGCCCATCAAATAACTCATCTATGAAGGCGATTGGGAAATGGTCATGATTGGTTACAACATTTATAACAACGGTTGAGAAAGATATATAATCACAGTTGAACAATTCAATCATAGTGGAAATTTAAATCATCTAACAAGAGTTGAGTCAAACCACCGTTGTTAAATCCTTTTCAATTTATGTTTTCAATAATGGACTTAAGTGAAACATACTTAATGTATTCAAAAACATGGAGAAAATATAATTGCTAGGAATCAAAGCTTGTTACACATAATTTATAACAACGGTTTTTAAGAACAACTGTCATTAAATTGCTTTTTATAAAATAAGACATTCACTAGACGCTTCAACTTTAACATATTACAAAGGTGTATAGGATATTGTTGTAACTTTGACATTGTTGTATATTTTTTAGTAGTGTTACTAACAAATAAAAAGGGTGGTTGATATGAATAGAAGAAAAAAAAAAAAATATTTGTATCTTCCAATTTGTCTCAAATAACAACACTTGACAACTAATAGAACACTCAATTGAATATGAAATATTACACTTATACATTTGGTTAATGTCGAAGTTAATTACACACTTTTAACCAACTTCATAACCATAGCAACTAACTCCATAACATTAACTAACACTTTAACTACTAAAACTAACTCATCTATAACACTTCCCCAATAGTAACATATCATTTATCTATTATAAAAGAAAAATTAATTTTAACACAATATATATATATATATATATATATATATATATATATATATATATATATATATATATATATATATATATATATATATAATTACTCGATTTGAATAATTATCCGAATCATCAATTAGCAACCGATCTTTCTATGAAGTAAAAACAAATAGTGAACTAAATTCATCACACAACCTTTGGTTCTTCATTAAAGCCATTAAGAGTAATTTCTTTTTTTTTCTTTTTTTCTTTTTAGGAATCAAGCCATTATGGTTTTGAAAGACATACACTTTCATTTTTAAATTAACTATTTTTTATGGCATGTGAAGGAACATAACTTAGTCAATATTTTATTTGTCATATAATAGTTGTCATATTTTTAACATTTTAATATTTTAATATTAACTTTAATTACTTGTTGCAAAATCATGTAAAGTACTACAAAAAAAAAGTTACAAGTAATAACCAACTAAAAAAGTAATAACCAACTAAACCATGAAAGTTATTACCTTAATACTCACATTCTCCATCATCGTTGCCTTCTCCCATGCAAGACCAACATTAATCACTCAACTTCAATTTCAATTGAATCAATCAACCACGTTAAACCATACTCAACAACATGTAAATATATTTATATTCATATTTATTTTAGCATAATTATGTATCTTAAATAATTTCATATTTAATTTATCTTAAATGTAAGATTATATTTATTGTATATATATTCATGTTTCAGATTAATGCGACTAGATTGATGAATGCTAGAGGAAGATATAGAGACTGCAGCTATTTGATTACCATAAAGACAAGCTGCGATTCTCCAAGACTTTCAAAAGATCATATTGGCCTTTTATTTGGAGACGCTATTGACTCCGAGGTTCTTTTTTATAATAATTAACCCTAATATTCGCGTATTTGGGTTGATTTATTGAAATTTATCTACTGATATAAGTTTTATGGTACTATTTAACATAATTGCAGATTTATGTTCCAAGACTAGATGGACCTGATTCTGGGCCGTTTAGGAGGTGCAGGACGATGTCATTTGATGTAAAAGCTCCAGAACCATGTATGGGTGAAATATGCAAATTGTATCTGTTTAGGAATGGAACTGACGGTTGGATGCCAGAGACTGTTACAGCCTATGACTATCATTTACCTCCTGTCATTTTTAACTATAACTTTTTTATTTCTGAGGGTCCTGGCGTTGGCCACAACTATTGTGGTAAACCTTAGTGTCTTTGTGACTTTATGCTCTTCGACAAAAAATATGTTTATGGCAATTTGTCAAAGATATAAAGACTCGAATAATGTTGATTCTAGTAAGAAATAAACATATTTGTTTATAAATAATGAGTCATCAAGTTATTATCTATGAAAAAATGTAGTTATTGCATTGTTGATGTGGAATTTTCTACACAAGAACAAAACAAAAAAATAAAAAATGATATCTCATGATAAAATATTGATTACTTTATATTTACAATAAGAAACTTGTAAATTCTCTAGTACACCTTTTCGAAAATAAATTGTAAATTCTATTAAAAATACACATCTATCTATCCAAACCTTCATCATTCTCATAAGAATGAAGTTATTTTGGTGGAGAAAAATTCCAAATGTATAATACTACTCCCTCAATTTCAAAGTTGTCATTTTAGTAAATAAAATTTGTTTCAAAATAATTGCCATTGTTGTTTTTCAATGTTAAAATTATTGTTATTTTTCCAATTGTGTCTTTTTTTTTTTGAACACTTCCAATTGTGTCTTCTTTTTTTTGAACACTTCTAATTGTGTCATTTAATTGCTATTTTTTTATATTTCTTCCAACACATTAATAAGGTTATTTTGGTAAAAGTAGAATACTTTATGATAACATTATTGCACTCCTTAATTATTGCATAAAAACCTTAAACAACAGTCATTTTGAAACAAAGGGAATAATATTTTACCAATTAGTTTGTTTTTGTCTTATACCAAAACCTAATGTGTGTAGGTGGTGATATTATAGCAGACAATAACTTAGACGACGACACGATCATAAAGGGCAAGACCTATTGAGAAAACATTTGGACCATTAAGACGATTCTTAGAGGGTTCGAATTGGTATCAAGTTTGCGAGTTAACTTTCACAAAAATAACATCGGTATTTCATGTAAATTGGGCACATGGAATGATATTGGTTTATGGCACATGTAGTGTGGTGATGTCTCCTTCAAATCGCTATTCCTGACACTATTCAAAGTGTTACAAACTCCAAAATGCAACTTAGTTAAGAAATAAATTATTTAGTCTCACATTAACATTAGTACACATATTTCATAAATTATGCTTTCCTCTATGGTTTTAGTTCTTTATTTCTAAAATAATTAATTAGAGAATATTCATATTCTACTATTTTCAACCATATTCATCATGAGTTCCACTTATTAAATGATTCCTCAACATTAATAAGCTTTTACTTATATATTTCTAAGATAATCAGCCCAAGAAATAAATATATGACCGTAAGTCATGTGATAAATGAATTACTAAAATCATATCATATCACACAAAGACTACTTTTCTTTAAAATTCATATTTCTCAACATAAAGAGCTTAGCTCGTGGAAAGCATGACAAATACAACAAAACAAGTTCTCAAGCTTAAATTTTCTAAACAATAATGAAAAGAAAAATATAAATTTAAGAGTAACATTTCTACTTAATGCAATCTTTAAAGGTAATGGTGAAAATGCCTCAAACTTCTGGTCTAACCTTCTTCTTCTCATATTTTTCTAAGTGTTTCTCAAATTTCTCAACTTATGAATCTCATTTCCTTTTCTCCAATATGATCCTTTTATAGCCCCGTTTCTTTTATGCCTCTTGATTGTCCCTAGATTTGGTCCATGGAATTTAGAATTTTGTCTTTTGCCATCCTTTCATACCAGTACTATGAGTAGTACATAATGCAGGTCATAGATTACTTGTCTTTTAGAGTATAATACCCATCAATTCTCCATTTTTGGGCCCAAGAACATTATTTCATCATGTTTTTTAGAACTTTATTCAACTAAGAGATAATGAGCATGAGACGAGTTTTGTCTTGAAGTATGAATTCAATCTTTTCTTTATGCTTATCAACAACTTGGGATTATTTAGTCTATTTAAGATATAAAGTCTTATAAGCTTCAGAAAGATCATCATCATTGACATTCTCGTTATCTTATGGAAAATATTACCTCGGAGTAATTTACAATTGGAATTTTTTATGAAACAAGTAGTAAATGCCACAACACTATTTCTCTGATCATATTTACTTCATTTGTTTTACTCTTCATCCAAGAAATTCGCATTGTAAATTTTTCTTTGCTTCCTTAGAAAATTTGGAAATTTGGCTTGAATGTGACATAATCACTCGCATTCATGATATTGAAATTCATTGGCTTCGTTTTGTTTTCCCCATCTTTCCCTAAACGCTAAATGTTTCCACCTTTTGAATTATGTTGCTAATTGTCTTTGACATCAGTAGAGATATTAGTCCCAAATCTTTCATCATATATCTTCTCATGACCTTACTAAAGTTCTTAGCAACCAAGGCATATATCTTGTGACATATTTGTTAATGTCATGATCTTCTTGGTCTTCATAGTCGATAGTTTCTGTTTTGAACGCGACATTGTTACTCTTTTCAAATATTTTTATCAGTGACCATCTTAAAGGTGAATAAGGAGCCAATAAATTCATCGATGATCTCATAGTGGAGACATTTTAAGCCTCATTAATGATTGTAATTTTTATGTCAAACCTCTTTGAAAAAGATCTTAGATTTTTCCTCACGAGTTTCTCGTCTCACATCTTTTCACAAAAAGCAATTAAATTATTAAAAATTGGGTTAATACCTATTTTCACCCCTGACATATGGGGTGTATTTGAAAAATCCCCCTGCAAAAAAAAAAACATTCCAATAGTTACCTTGACAAATTTTAAAAGTTTCATTTTTTACCTTTAGGATGCCACATCACCTAAAAGGCTGATGTGGCTTATTATTTTGTTAAATTTGTATTTTTTGGTTATTCCACATCACATAATTCCCAAGCAAATGACCAGAATGCCCTTAGCTCCATTTATCTTAAAATCCAAAATTATTTTGCATTCTCCATGTTTCAATTCAGACCCTACGATTAGGGTTTGCTTTCTTCATCTTTATCCACACACAGCAAACCCGCCACCGTTTGAACAATCCACAAACCCCACAATCTCCCTCTGACACCAAAAGTTTTCCCCATTTTGTCTGAAACAAACCCTCCCATTGGTCTTGCAAACAAATTCGTCATCCCAAAACATGCTGCTATTGTTCCTGCTGTTTGTAGCTTCACCCCAAATCAGTCATAAAAATATTGTGTTATTTTGTTATCTGTTGTCATTTCAACCCCAAACGAGAATCCATAAACTAACCCCAATATCCATCCTCTGTAATCTCCTAACCCACTAACGAGAATCCATAAACTAACCCCAATATCCATCCTCTGTAATCTCCGGATTCAGCGAACATGGAGCTCATTCAGATCTGGTTCGCTACGAAGTTGGCGAGAGAGAAATCCACCAGGAAACGAACGGCGATGAACTGGCCGGGAGTATAGGCAATAGAGGTGAGGAGGATGACAGGTGTGGTTATGAGAGAGAGAGAATACCGGAGGCTCTACAGGGACCCATGAGGTCGCAGATTGGACCCATGAGTAGGCGGGAGAGGATGGAGCCCGCGAAAGAAGCGGAGCCTGCTCTGCCTATGTCACCTGTGAGGTTGAGGTTGTGGCGGATGATTGGGAGGAGAGGAGGGATGGAGAAGGTGGTGAAGAAACAAGAGAAGAGGTTGAACCATTTCCTTGAGATGAAGCTGTGACCACTTTGCAAGGATGAAGCTAAGGGCATTCTGGTCATTTGCTTGAGAATTATGTGATGTGGAATAACCAAAAAATACAAATTTAACAAAATAAGCCACATCACCTTTTAGGTGATGTGGCATCCTAAAGGTAAAAATGAAACTTTAAAATTTATCAAGGTAACTATTGGAACGGGGGGGTTTTCAAATACACCATATGTCGAGGTGAAAATAGGTATTAACCCTTAAAAATTTCACGATGGCATGCATATAATTCATAAATAGTTGCATCCCCACACATCTTCAATTTTTCAAATTTTGCACTGAAGAGTTGAAGTCTTGACGTAGGAACTTTGGATGTACGTTTTGGATGTACCCTAATGAGTAACTTCAAGAGTTTCCCAAACATCTTTATAACTAGTGCATATGATTATGATTCTGAAAATACTTTTTTGTCGACTCCATTAAAAATAAGATGAAGAGCACGAGAATTCTCAAGAGCAGCTTCATGTTTAACAGGTGTTGAGTCATTTTTATGCTTCAAAGATACATAATTATCTTTAGTAGTGACAATTGGAGGAGTCCATCTATTGATAACTTATTTTCAAGTCTTATTATCTATAGACTTAAGAAAAACAACATGCGACCTTTCTAGTAGTTATAATTAGTGCCATCAAGAATTGGAGGACAATAAACAGATCCTTGTTCTTTGTTAGTATTCTTCTTGAATATAATAGATACCCTAAAACACACTCAACCAGAATAAGGTGTCTGCTCCGATACTAATTAAAATTTTATTCTCTTAGAACCAAGATATCTCACACAATGTTGAAACAATGTGGGATACACGATGATCAAAATTAAACCAAGATTACACGATCCAACCAAAAGCCAAATATGCTTCAACCAAAAATCACCGAATTTAATATTCAAGATGAAATCTTTCTAATAAAATTAAATATTTTAATTAAATCATATTCAACCAATTAAATCTTCTTTATTTAGACTTATAATTTAATAAAATCCTTTTCAAACTAATTTATATTAAAAATATTTTTCTTAAGGTAATCTTTGCAAACTCCTGTTCGAACAAAATATGGAACAAATCTTCTAATAAATGATTAAGCAATCATATAACATTCCGAGTCGCACACACTAGTCTATTATCAATCTATTAAAAGTAAAGTACTTGGAAATTCCAAGTCTAACCTTTTGATTAAATATTATAACTTTTCTTATTCCAAGGGTATAATAGACTAATCAACACTATCTTACCATATTCATTTGGCATTTAATTTCTTGACATGTCAATCTATCATAATTTTACACTATTTTTTATTTATTTGATTTATTAATTTGAATTCTAATGTTTGACTCACGGTTAATGAGGAAGGAATTGGAATGGTCAAATTAGATATATTATAATTAAATGGAATATTATTCATTGCATGATTTAAAAATACCCACTATTTATCATTACACTACAAGATTAAATGTATATTATTGAAATTAGAATGGATTATTTTGATATTCCAAGATATCACAACTTCCCATGTTTTCAGTTACCCTATATATAGCCATTCTAAACCTTACTCTTTCACTCCTCAATCTTCTTCATTCTCCATTATTCTCAATCTTCTTCATTCTCCATTATTTTCAAAAGGTTACGTATTATTTTCCAATTCTTCTTCATTCCCATATTTTACAGATTTCTTCTTCATTCCCATATTTTGATTCTCTGTGTCCATTTTAATACAGATTTTGTAATAGGTCTAAATAGTAACATCAATGGCGCGACCGATTGAAGCTGTGAAAGACATCAACGACTCAAACATTTAATTTTGCTGACATGTCAATCTATCATAATTTTACACTATTTTTTATTTATTTGATTTGTTAATTTATTTTATTTATATTTGAATTCCAATTCCAATGTTTCATTCACGGTTAATTTATTTATGGTTAATTTATTTATATTTGAATTCCAGGAAAGGCTATTCTTGCTTCAACCATTGTTACCCTGATTTCTATATTTGTTTAATCTTCGTTTTGATTTGTTTAGTTATTTTGTTAAAGTTAATATTGAGGTTTCAAATTAGGCCTAAAAACATTGGCAGGAACATAGTGTATGGTGTGCTAGATTTATTTCAATAGAAAAGTCAATTTCTAATTGATTTATGATGGCATTATTTTGATTTATTAGAATATTTGTTTTGCATTATTTATTTGATTATTATCTAATTCATGCAAAAAAACATATATCATAATTTGCTTAATTAAATATGATTTTAACTAAAAGATAAAATCAAAAGAAATTTTGAAAATAAAAAGCCAATATCATTCTATTTTATTTAAATATGTGGTGGATTGATTGTCATTATAAAATTATTTTACACTTATTTTTTTCTCTAAAAAAGTTACCATAATTTCATAAAGGGAGATAAGTTACAATAATTTTAATAAAAGAGAATAAGTTACTAATATTTTTAAAGAGAAGTATTAAAACAATTGTTTTTAAAATCAATAAATTAATAATTGTTTTATAAATTGTCACACAGGTTCTAGGCACTTATAAATGTTATAACTTTTCTTATTCCAAGGGTATAATAGACTAATCAACACTATGTTGTTACCATATTCATTTGGCATTTAATTTTTCTGACATGTCAATCTATCATAATTTTACACTATTTTTTATTTATTTGATTTATTAATTTATTTTATTTAGATTTGAATTTTATTTATATTTGAATTTCAATTCAATCTATCATAATTTTACACTATTTTTTATTTATTTGATTTATTAATTTATTTTATTTAGATTTGAATTTTATTTATATTTGAATTCCAATTCCAATGTTTCATTCACGGTTAATTTATTTATATTTGAATTTGACTCACGGTTAATGAGGAAGGAATTGGAATGGCCAAATTAGATCTATTATAATTAAATGGAATATTATTCATTGCATGATTTAAAAATACCCACTATTTATCATTACACTACAAGATTAAATGTATATTATTGGAATTAGAATGATATCACAACACTTAACACTATTTAACTCTATTATTATTAATTATTATTATTAATAATTAAAATGGTTCACAAAAATAATCACTTGGTATTCTGTTGACTTCAGTATTTTACTTCAAAATCTTGGAACCGTGAATGTTGTATTAACAATTATATTTATTATCATATAACCAAAAACTTTATTCATTTTATGTCTACAATCATGGCTAACCAAAAAAAATCCATTGAAAAGTCTCAAAGTATTATGAACTCAGCATTGCATCAAGCAACTCAAGTACAATGAAGTGCTTCAGCTCTTGGAACAGGTCTAAATAGTAACATCATCTACAAATCAACTGGCTGCTTTAGCTAAAGACATCAACGACAAAAGTGTATGGTGTGCGAGATTTATTTTTGTATTAAACTTTGTATGCCCGTTTGTTAGGCAATGACACATCAATGGCTGCTTCACGACAACGAGGAAAAGTATTATGGAGTGCCAGATTTATTTTTGTATTAAACTTTGTATGCCCGTTTGTTAGGCAATGACACAGGATGATAAAAATTTGGTATTATTGAATATTTATCCGAAAGTCAATTTCTAATTGATTTATGATGGTATTATTTTGATCTTCAGATATCAAAAAATATGTTTTATTTTGACTTATTAGAATATTTATTTTCTGCATTATTTATCTGATTATTATCTAATTCATGCAACAAAAAAACATATATCATAATTTGCTTAATTAAATATGATTTTAACTAAAAGATAAAATCAAAAGAAATTTTGAAAATAAAAAGCCAATATCATTCTACTTTATTTAAATATGTTGTGGATTAATTGTCATTATAAAATTATTTTACACTTATTTTTTTCTCTATTTATAAAAAAACTTAAATAATCTTTTTTTTCTTTCCATTGGTAAAAAAACTTAAATATTACAATAATATATAATAATACAAAGAGCAATATATGAAAGATTTGAAAAACGTTTAAATGAAAAACTATATATATTGCTCCATCGCAAAAAAAAATATTCTTATTTATACTTTTTTCAGAATATAAATATTTATTTGAAAGTATATGCACATTAATAAATATATGGTAAAATACAAAGACGAAATTATATATATATTTTCTATTTACAATATATTCAATTGAATCTATCCTATACACCATGTACTCATTAATGGTCACTAAACAATATAACTATAAATATCTTAAAAATCATATAAATTATCATATAAATTATGATTTATGATTATAAGGATATTAAAAATCATATAAATTACACTTGATTTATGATTTATTCTAAAATGATCAGATAAATTTATTTTAAAATAAATATTCCAAAAGCAGTAATGACTAACTATATATATATATATATATATATATATATATATATATATATATATATATATATATATATATATATATATATATATCGAAAGATTTAAATCAATAAAATTTTGTCTTAAAAATAAGTTTTTTATTAATAAATATTAAAAAATTATATATTTTTAAAAAATATTAATTAAAAAAATATTATTTTATTATATTTCAAAATGTTATTTATTTAAAATTGAAAGTAAGTACTATTATTGTTTAATTAACATTTTGTTACTAAATATTATTAAAACCCATGTATTTGTATGAAATATTAATAAAAATCACATATATTTAAGAAATATCATACAATTTAACTAAAGTATCTATAAAAATCAAGATTACCCGAAAAATATATTTTGTAATTATTTAGATCCTTATTTGAAATAAAATATGTTTTGAAATTATTTAGCTTTTTATAGAAAGGATAATAAAGCAAAACAAAATCAATTGAGATTTTGTAATTTCTTTAAACTTATGAAATAACTAAACATATCACAATCTTTTCAAATTAATTTTATAATCGTAATCATGATAAAACAATGTTAAATGGTAGTCATGAAAATTTAATGATAAATGATACTCATAAAAAATTAATAATTAAAGATACAAATTTACTATTACAATCATTTTTATAAATTGTATAAGTTACAATTATTTAATAAATGGAAATATAAGTTACAAATAATTTTATAAATTTAACTATTTATATAATTATAAATGAGAATAGGTTACATATATTTTTATAAATAGACAAACGTGTTCGAGATGTTTATAAATGAAAAAACAGTTACAATAATTTCATAAACGGAAATAAGTTACAATAATTTTAATAAAAGAGAATAAGTTACTAATATTTTTATAAAGGAGAAGTATTAAAACAATTGTTTTTAAAATGAATAAATTAAAAATTGTTTTATAAATTGTCACACAGGTTCTAGGCACTTATAAACAGGAAAAAAATACACAGTCTTTTGTGCTTATTGTGAAGCAATATTTGTAAAAATCAACTAGGATTTGATGTATCTATGAGATATCATCTGTAGACTGTTCATTTTAATATCAATTTTTTAAAAAAAATTTGCAGCTGTTTTATTTAATTAAAGTTAGACGATTTATAATAAATACATATAATATTTAAAAGTTGGTGCATATTATTATTCTATATTTGTAACTATGTGAATATTAGTTAATTGAAGAATAAATTCAAACTTTTGAAATGATAGTTTGATAGACATGTAATGTGAATCCAGACGAGTATATGATTAATAAAAAAAATATTTTTTATTTTTTATAACCAAAATTAAGTATTATTTTTCCATATCTATTTTAATATTTACGGGTAGATGTGAACGTATCTATGAGATATAAGTTGTAAACTTAATTTTAATTTCCATGTTTTAAAATTTTATTTTGCAACTATTTAATATAATTGAAGTTAGAAAATCGGTAGTACGGTTTATTATAAATACGATCAAAGCTTAAAAAGTAAATACATATTATTAGCATATATTTATTACTATGTGAATATGAACCAATTGAAAAATAAAATTCATACTTTATAAATGATAATCTTATAGACGTCTAATGTGAATCAAGACAAGACCTGTGCTATTGATATATTTTTTTAAAATTGAAAATCATATCATATCGCAAACATTTCTATATGATCTTTTCTTGTTTCGGTTTATCTTGATTTAGTTGAATATGTGTTGACACATTCGAAATTTTGGGAAGAATTTCTCTAATCAAAGGTTGTTGTTGGAGCTACAATGATCACAATTTAGCTAATGTTAAAAGACATATAAATAAGATCTAATTTAGATATCCATTTAAAATTGAAATTTGACGAGGAGCTGTCATACATGGTAGGTTTGTAAAATTGTAAATATAATATATAAAAAGAAGGATTTAAAATGATATTTGACGGGGTCATATATTTTGGGTTTGCAAAAATTGAATAATATCTAAAAGTAATATTATTTGAATTATATATATATATATATATATATATATATATATATATATAATTAAAATTAACACGGTAACATTCGGCCAAACAAATATCCTTTTCACAAACGAAATTTCCCTTACAAAGAAATCTCCTCCCAATATTTCATCTAACGCTAACCTAAAAATATCTCGAAATGATTTTATTCTTGAGTTTTGTTAACTCATTCGTATTCACGGGTAGATGTGAGCGTATCTATGAGATACCACTCTACTTATTCATTTTAATGTACATCTTTTACTATTTCTTTTGTTTCGCTTTATATAATTGAAGTAATAAAAATGATTGAAGTTATAAAAATGGTTATACGATTTAATATAAATACGAATAAATACTTAAAAGTTGGTAGGAAAAACATGAAAGGTGTATTTTAATTCAATATATTATTTGATTCAAAATAGATTAAATTTTTATTGAATCACATTAACTTATCTTTATCTTTCATATATATATATATATATATATATATATATATATATATATATATATATATATATATAAATGAACCTTACAAGTCATAATTAAATACATGGAATATAAAATTTGAGGGACCCGTGCGATAGTACGTGGATTGTATTTGCCTACTCCGTGTTTAGTCATGGTCAATTATATGTTGCAATTTCAAGAGTTAAGAGCAAAAGTGGGCTAAAATCCTAATTCATGACAAGGAGAATGTACCGTGTTCTACTACTACTAATGTTGTGTACAAGGAAGTCTTTCAAGCACTTTGATAGTTGGTAAACTTTATATCTTATACTTTACGATTCAAATTAAAATCTATTTTGAATTAAAATATATAGTATGTACATTTTCCATGTATTTCAAGAAGTATATAATTTTCCTATTTGTTCATGCAGGCGTGATTTGTTGATAGGACCGACGCTTGCTACAAATATGGAGTTAAATGCCAACATGGTTTACATGAGACATATACTCAACTGAAAACATAGTAACATACTTAATAATTTAATAATTTATAAATGTAATGTGAATTAGACGAGACCGTGCGATAGCAGGTTTTATTACTAGTGACAACTAAAAACAAGATGTCTCGTTAAAACATCTTACTAACTAATTTGTTTACAAAAAATTGCCAATCAACTTTAATAGTTCTCTTAAAAGCTTACTCAAAAAGTTCCTAGACAATTAAATTATAAAGCAAGGCCATGTTTCAAGCATACAAATATTCTCTCATTCGGTGAACTTTCAATTATGCAAATGAATTACATATTCCACACTCAACCTTTGCTTCTTCCATGAAGCCATACAATTTGTTACGTTTTTTCTATTTAAGTTAATTACTTTTCATGCCTTTGCAAAGACATAATTAAACTGATCATTTTAAATCAAACCGAAATACATAATTGAAATGTCTAGCAATGAATCCATTTTCAATCTAATTCGCAAACTATATAAAATTTAATGCTAGCATTTCATGGTGTAGTTAAATATTCTAATGCTATAATATATATATATATATATATATATATATATATATATATATATATATATATATATATATATATATATATATATATATATATATATATATATATATATATATATATATATATATATATATATATATATATATATATATATATATATATATATATATATATATATATATATATATAATAACAATATCCAAAACAATTTAGGGGTTTCTTTTCTTCTTCTCTTGAAGCACAAAAAAGTTACTAGTAATTAATTCTCAAAACCATGAAATCTCTTACCTTAATTCTCACATTCACCATCTTTATTGTCTTCTTACATGCAACACCAACATTAGTCACTCATCTTCAACCTCAGGTACATTTCTCTACTACAAAGAATTATTTACCATAACTATACATATTTCTCAAACCTCAATTTTATTTAAATATAATAAAACAATGTTAATTTTAACAATTTTTAGATTGAATATTTCAGAAATATCTTAATCAGTATTCGCGCCGCAACATTCTCAATATGCGTCGCAAAGACCACAATAATCACAATCGTAACACCCGTTATCACAACCGCTATCACAACCGCATCCATGACTGCGTCCGTGACCGCTATCGATACCACAATTAAAAGCATGAATGAAAAGATGGTTGGGTTCCGGAGACTATTATAGCATATGACTATGACAATCCACTCGTCAAATTTTACTATAATGTTCACATTCCTGAGGATGCTATCTATGGCTGCAGTTTTTGTGATAAAGTTCAGTGTTAATTATTATCTTTAAATAATAGTATTATTAAGAGTTTTTCTTTTATTTAATAAAGGTAGATTTTGCATTTCGTCAAAATCAAATGATCAAGAAATATAGAAATCCCATGTTACTAGATTTTGATAGTTTTGGTATAATTTATTTGTCTTTTTTTTCTTTCTACAACATCATAAATTATCATTGTCGTCGCAAAATTTGATGCTTATCAGAGTAATGTGTGATTAGATAATTAATCGTTTGTTTACTTGATCGCAGTTTGCTCAACTAAAAAAAATTTCATCCGTCTCATAAAAATTGTCTTATTTACATTTTTTTATATCTACAAAAATAATATTTTTAAGAATACCAATACAACATTTTTATGTTGTTTTGTGACAATGGTTCTCTTTTTAATCAAATCATTATGGTGAGAAAGTCGCTAAATTTATTAGTTGTAGATTTCTATTAGTGCATTAGGTGATGAAATACAAAGGATGAGAATATATATATATATATATATATATGTGTATATATATATATATATATATATATATATATGTATATATATATATATATATATATATATATATATATATATATATATATATATATATATATATATATATATATATATATATATATATATATATATATATATATATATATATATATATATATATATATATATATATATATATATATATATATATATATATATATATATATATATATATATATATATATATATATATATATATATATATATATATATATATATATATATATATATATATATATATATATATATATATATATATATATATATATATATATATATATTATTATGCAATAAAGCTACAAAAATTGTAAGAAAGATCGATTAAAAGTGACACTAATACTTGTCTATTTATTCACACATATTAGGGTCACATATGCAACATACTAAAATACTAAATTACTCTTCAATATCATCTCTTAATTTAGGATTTTTTTTAATCAAAACTAACAACACCAATTATATATCTCTTAATTGAATAAATTGATATGTCTTAATTACTTTTGTAAGAACATATGACTATGACATGACAATCCACTCGTCAAATTTTACTATAATGTTGACATTCCTGAGGATGTTGGCTATGGCTACAATTTTTGTGATAAAGCTTAGTGTTAATTATTATCTTTAAATACTTGTATTATTAAGAGTTTTTCTTTTACTTAATAAAGGTAGATTTCGCATTTCGTCAAAATCAAATGGTCAAGAAATATAGAAGCCTCGTGTTACTAGATTTTGATTGTTTTGGTTTAATTTATTTGTTTTTTTCTACAACATCATAAATTATCATTGACGTCGCAAAATTTGATGCTTAACAGCTTAATCGTGTGCTTAGATGATTAATCATTTGTTTACTTGATCGCAGTTTGCTCAACTAAAAAAAAAATTCATCCGTCTCATAAAAATTTCTTATTTACATTTTTTTATATCTACAAAAATAATATTTTTAAGAATACCAATACAACATTTTTATGTTGTTTGTGTGACAATGGTTCTCTTTTTAATCAAATCATTATGGTGAGAAAGTCGCTAAATTTATTAGTTGTGGATTTCTATTAGTGCATTAGGCGATGAAAAACAGAAGGATGAGAGAATATACATATTGTTATGCAATGAAAGCTACAAAAGTTATAAGAAAGATTGATTAAAAGTGACAGCTAATACTAGTCTATTTATGCACACATATTAGGGTCACATATGCAACATACTAATATACTAAATTACTCTTCAATATCATCTCTTAATTTAGGATTTTTTAATCAAAACTAACAACACCAATATATATATATATATATATATATATATATATATATATATATATATATATATATATATATATATATATCCCTTAATTGAATAAATTGATCTATCTTAATTGCTTTTGTCAAAATATATGCCAGCTACTTATGGATTCTACAGTACACAACTTCTAGTACTCCATTCTACACTTGACATTTTAGAAAATAATATTGTCTCAATATGTTTGCTTCTCCCATGCAACATTGGATTCTTGGCAAGATTAATTGCAGACTTTTTATCAATCATCAACTTTGGCAACTTGTCTACCTTGATCTTCGATCGCGTAGTAGATTCAAAAGTCAAACGATTTTACATGCTACAACACTTGCAATGTACTGCTTCACTTTTGACATTGCAACAACATATTGCTTATTGAAACACCAAAAAATGGTACCTCCCAGAAACTTAAACAAGTATCCTAAAGTACTTCTCCTATCAACTCTATTTCCACACTATTATACCCCAAAATTTCCCATCCTATTTTTCAAGTCAATACACATCTCCATATTCAAGAGTTCCTCGAGGTTGACGGATGAACCTCTCCTAAGCAATCAACCCACAACTAGGGTTTTGATTATCTCAATTCAAAGATGAGTTCTAATGCCTCAAGTGACCATCATGTCTCCTCACATGTTTCAAAGCATCACCATGCCAAGTTTCAAGCCTCTCACTCAAGTTTGCTCGATCGTTGCTTAGATGGTTGAAAATCGGTTGTATTGGACAAAAGTCAACGTGGTCAATATACTGATCAAACTTCATCATTTTGGTCAACATCAAGATTTTGAAGTCAAATTCATCATTTGATCAAGGTTTTATCATGATTCATCAAGAAAAATCAAGATTTGATCAAAAGTTAAAGTTTCTAAATTAGGGTTTTTTTTAATCAAAAGTCAACAGAACTTTGACCAGGCATAACTTTCACATACTTTATCAAAATTTTTTCCATAAAATCTCATTTTGAATAGAAAAAAATTCTATACAACTTTGTGTCTCACAAGCTTTGCCCAAAAATGCTTCATTTGGAAGTTATGGGTCAAGACATTATAGGTCCTTCTAAAAGTCAACAAAAAAGTCATCTATTTCCAAAGGCGTGTACATGAACATGGAAGCTTCAATAAATATGATACCAACAGGAGCTATTAGAGGACATCTTAATCTTCCCAAAAAGTCCAAGAACACTCTCAAATGATAAAAATTGAGCAAGTTATGGTTTGGGCAAAAATGGAAATTTTGAAGAAATGCATGAAGAAAATATTGATCAAACTTGAAAATCTTCCAAATGGGTCTATATTTTTTTTATTCAAACTTGTTTCTAACCTTGTCAAGAGTCTCTAAGCCCATCCACACGCCATGATTTAATTTATTTTGGAATTAATTCATTTAAATCTAATTTTAATTAAAATAAAATACCAAAAATCAAATTGATGAATGCAAGCTGTAAATTAAAGTTCCTTGAGGCCCAAAATACTCGATATAAGTTGGAAATTTCGAAATATCCTTGATTGACAAGAGATTGAACATGACTGAATCCAAATAAGGCAATATTTGATGCATATTCTTAACCAAATATCTTTGCATTCAAAGCTTGATTCTCGATCAGAATTATTGACCTAAATCCATCTCCTATATATACACAAGTCATTCAGATCACAAAAAAGGGAATCCTTGCCTCCAAGAACCCTAACCTAACTCAAAAAATTCGTGACTTGCAAGCAACTGGCAGACTAAGTTTTGCATCGATTCAAGCCATTCCAAGCATCAAACAACATTCCTTGGAGCTTTATTAATCGATCCAAGCCATCACAGATCACTAATAACTCTTGAAATTCGTTTCAAGATCACGGTTTGCACACTTTTCTTTTAATTTTGATTTCATGCATATACGCATATTTAACATGATTTGATTGCATATTTGTGTTTAGAATGATGTTTGTAAGCTATATGGATGGTTCAATTTGAGTTTAAGTGCAGGGACCGAGTTACACCATTCTTAGGGTTTCAAAGCTTCAAATTAGGGAAACCTAGTTAGAGGTAAAATTGGACCAAATCGAGGGCACCATCACACTCAGAAGGAAGTTTCTAGTCGAACCATGGTCTCACCTTTGATTTATATTGCATATTCTTGATATTTGAAACTTGCAGGTGTTATAGTGATGGACGAAACTGTCATTATAGGCTGTAGTTACGAAGTTGTCCGTAGGTAAAAGTTTGAATTCAAAATTGGGGACGAAGCCCATGCGCGCATTTTCCGATTTTAATATATTTTAATTTTTTTTTTTATTATATGTTATTATTGTTTCATTCTATGACAACCAAAACCTGTAGCTCAGATGGCAAGTGGCGCGTGCATATGGCTTAGAGGTCCTGGGTTCAATCCCCAGGGGTTGCCTCTATTTTTAGCATTTTTTCAAACTAACCTATTTTTTTAATTTCCTTTCTTATTTTGTTTTTCTTTTAAAATATTTTTTAACCATATTAAAAATGACAAAAATAGTTTTGCTTTTAGATTTAGGTCATTAAAATCTTTATTTTATTTTTAACACAAAAAAAACTTTAATTTCTTTAAATTAAATTAATTGTATAATTGACCTTAAAATTAACTTTTAATTTATTTTCTCAATTAAAATCAATCTAGAAAATTCACAAAAAATATTTTCTTTCTAGTAATTAGGTTTACTAACCTTAAATATTTTTACTAACCTCAAAACATTTTTCTTTTATTTATTTATTTCTTTTTCGCATTTAAATTCTAGAAATTGATGTATAGGTTGCAAGGACATTTTTGTAATAACGTATAATTAATTTCTCGCAATTTACTTTTCATACCTCTATTATGTAACTTCCCCAAAGCCCTGTAATATCTTAGGATTTATCTTCCGCACTATTACTTTTCGTACCTTTATTTTCTGTACATATATGAATTGCTTAGATGTATGGTTAATAGGATTGCATGGTAAGACTAAAATCAACCGTTAGATCACTCTAATAATCAAGATTAAATATCTAAATCAAACACACTACTTTCAAACTTGCACCCTTTAGGGTATCCTCTTTTTTTGCCTTACGAATCAAATGGTCATGTCCCTCAAACATAGGGGTACCATTAGCAAGGTCTCTCGATTCAATAATCATCACCAAGATCATACCAGAAGTCTGGGATACCTTAGGGAAGCCAAGTGGTAAATTTGATTTCATGGTGAAATATACCACCCCTGAAATCTGCAAGATTGCAATTGAAGACATCAAAGCAACCAGATGGGGAGATGACGGCTATCTCAAAGAATATCTTGATGTGGACACAATAGGTGTAACACCCATATTTTCAATTATTATTAAATTGGAATTGTAATTATTTAATTAATTAAAATTTGATTTTTTGGGAATTGTTGGAATATTAGAATTTTAGAAAATAAATAAGAGGAGAGAATTTGAATTTATGGTGTAAAAGTAGAAGGAGGGTGTATGGAGTAAAAGCCTCTAATAATTTATTTTATTATTATTATTGTTATAGAATAATAATAAAAGGAATAAAGAGGGAAAAAAAATTGGGAGTAAAAACTCTACTTAATCCTAATTAATTTATTTCTATTATTTGGCAAATAAAAGGAATAAATAAAGGAGGATAAAAAGAAAAAGAAAAAGAAGGTTATTTGGAAAAGTCATTATACGTGAAATTGGAGAAGAGAAGAGGAGAGGAAAAAGCCAACAGTAAATTGAAGGATCATCGAGGTAAGGGTGATTTCATTGATTAATATGCCTTATGGGTTTTGGGATACAATTGAATGATTGGGTATGTTAGAAAACTTGAATTAGATAATTCTAGGTTTGTAGGCTTATCTCTAATTGTCGGATTATAGGAATTGGAACCATTAATGGGATAAATAATTAACGGAATGATGGAAACATGATTTATGATGTTGTGTTGATGTGTATTGGTTACATTTGGTGTTTCTAATGCTATAATTCGTATGGAATGAGTAAGAATGAATGGGACACAATTCTTTGTCAAAAGCGGGATTTTTGGTAATGCGTGTAATACTTGAACCGACTTTGTAGGATTTTGTATCCAAATGTGCGGATAGCAAGAGTCGCCACCGACTTTTATTTTTATCAATTAAGGGAAGGTAAAAGTAAGAAAAAGACCTTCGTTAGATTCGAGTTCGGAGAATGGTTATGAAAAGGGAAGGTATTAGCACCCTTTCCATCATGATTTATTCTACGCTCTTAGTTGCTCTAGATCACTTTTTAAAATTGCTTTCGTGTGTTTGACAAAGATGTTTTGAAAGGAAAAGGCATTTCGCTTTGACTTTGTAATGACTCATGTAGGAGTGTATACAAAGTGTTCGGAAATGTTTTGTTTTGAAAAAATTTGAACTTTGAAAAAAAGTGTGGTGTGAAAAGCATTTGATAGAGCAAGCAACTAAAGACTTATTTACCCACTCGAATTGGTCGTTTTGTTGTACTTCTACATTCCTTTAGAATAGCGCTAGCCATACCATTAGTTAGTAGGTAGCTCCATTCGTTGGATGTAAGCGGGACATTCGAAGGACATCGGATGGTCATAGAAGGCAACTTGTAGGAAGTATCCTAGCACATTCGAAGGGACTATCATCATTTTTCATAGGCGACAATCGAGGGTCGAGATCATGTATTCGAAAGCGACATCGTGGGTCTTATGATCTTTATATCGAAGGGACTATGATGATTTGTTTGGAAGGCAGCGGTGCTAGAATACCTCTACGTTCGAGGACATGACCATTTTGAATCGAAAGGCATCGAGAGAGAATTACCCTAAGGGGGTGCGTGTGTGAAAGAAGTGTGTTGAATTCAGAATATGTTATCTTGAAGATTAGTGGGCTATGTTCATTATTATCTTTCCATACACGCCTAGTTACTAGCAGTTTATAGGGTGCGAAAAGTAAAATCGAATGTAAAGTGCGGAAATGTAAAGGCGGAAAGTAAAACCTCGCTTATTACATGGCTTTGGGCGTATACATAATTTAAAATGCGGAAAATAAAATCCTAATTAAAAACTATTACAACCCATATACAGTTACATTATTGGAAAAATAGAATGATAAAATGATAAAGAGAAAATCGTCTGAATCGGATCAACTTGTACAAAAAGAAGAATTCGGAAAATGCAATATGAATCGAACAAGAGAAAAAATGTTAGAAAAATGCAAATTTTAATATGGGAAAATTAATACATGCTGGAAATAAGATAAATAAGTTAAAATAATTTTTTGGGATTTTTTAGATGCAATTTAATAATTTAAAATGAATTTACAATGATTTAAATGCTAAATTATAAATAAAAATAAATATGCATGCAAAAATATGTTTTTTAATTTATTAAATTAAATAAAGATTTTCTGAAAATAAAATAAAAAGGAAAATAATTTTTGATGATATTTTAATGCATAATAAAAATGTGAAAAGAAATTAAAATAATGCAAAACATTAAAAGAATTAGAAAATATGAAAATAGTTAGAAAATATGAGTTTGAGAAAAAAAAAGCAAGAGCGAATCGAACTCGTGACATGGAAGTGAAACCACGAGATTGCTTGCCTCACCACTACGCCATCCGCACTTGTTGTCATGAAGCGAAAGCGTGCAACCATGAGCTACGCGTCGTTATGCGGTGGAGTCAAAGCACAATCGCATGGTGGGGTCCAGTAGCGAAGGAACGAATCGGGAAGTTTGAAGATGCCACGCACGCCGGGTCCGGCAACGACGGCGAGCCCTAGCTCCGTCGTCTTCTCCGGCGCAGTAACTTTAAAACCGCAAAATACGAGATTTAAAGAAAGAAGGACCTTGTCCCCTAAACCGAACCTCCGAATCCATTGGTGACCTTAGTTTTGGCTAAAAACACTTGTATGAACCGGTTCGAATCAAGCATCAAACGACCTAACCATGGTGATTTGTGATTTCCGTGGAACCTCACATGTAAAGCGTCAAATACGTTCTAATGGACACCACAATTCAAACAAGCAAGCAAAACGGTTAATGATGCACGGATAATGAAAATCGAAAATCAAACAAATACCAAATCGGAGCTTGATAGATGTCACGTTCTGGGCAGCCTGGGCTTGAGGTATGAGTATGGATCGATTGCTGGGAACCTCCTGAAGGTGATTGAGTGGTTAAATTGGGCTGAAACCTGCTGCAATTTGGAATTCGATTTTCTCAAGTTTTGAGAAAAATTTGGCAAAATAAGGACTCTCTCTTGGGCTAGGGTTTCGTCCTCTTGTTTGTACACAATGCTGAGCATTTATAGAAGAAGTTTGGATGGCAAAAGCAAGCAAAAAAGATTCATCCATCAATGTGCAAATATTTTCTTTGAAAATAAAATCAAATATTGAAGAAAATATGATTTTCTCATCAATGCCATGGCACAATTTGGTAAGTGTATTGGGCTTTCTTGGACATTAAGAAAGATATAAATCCAACAATTAAAAAAAATAACCTAATTTTCATATTTTATATAATTTATTTTTGAATTAAATGTTATAAAATTCAAATATAAATCACAAAAATAGAAAATTACCAATGCCAAGCATTTATGGGTCAAGAATATTGTCATGAACAAGTTTGGATCAAAAGATTATAGGCCCATTTGGAAAATTTTGCATTTTGACCAAAATGTCCTTTTGTCAATTGTCCAAAATTGCCCAACGAATAGTGTATCTTGCTCAATTTTCCACATTTTTGAGTGTTCTTGGACTTTTTGGGAAGCTCTAAGAGTCCTCAAGACAATGTCTTTGGTTTCATCTCAATTGGAGTTACCATGCTCAATATATCTTCAAATCAAAAAGTTGACTTTTGTTGACTTTGAAAATGACATGTAATGTTTTGAGCTATACCTCTCAAATGAAGCATTTTTTGGACATTCTTGTGAGACATGAAGTTGTAGAGAATTGAATTTCCTTCAAAACAAGAGGTGCTGGAAAAATTTCTGAGAAAGTATGAGAAGGTTATGATCAGTCAAAGTTCAGTTGACTTTTCACCTAGAAACCCTAATTTAGAAAGTTTGACTTTTGAGCAAATCTTGAGTTTTCTTGATGAATCATGATCAACCCTTGATCAAATGATGAAGGTAACTTCAAAATGAGGATGTTGACCAAAAATTATGAAGTTTGACTGCATGTTAACCACAGTTGACTTTTTGTCCAATACAACTGATTTTCAACCGTCTGAGGAAACTTGACTTGTGAAGCTTGAAACTTGACATGGAGAATCTTTGAAGCATATGAGGAGGCATGAAGGCCATTGGAGATGTTGGAAGTTCATCTTGACTTGAGAGATACCAAACCCTAGTTTGGGTTGATTGTCTAGGAGAGAGTTTGTCTGATAAACTCTTGAGGAATCCTTGAGCATAGATGTATGAAATCTCTTGAGTAGATGGAGGGAAAATTTTGGGGTATGACAGCAGGTCGTGGGAACCGGTTACTCTGGGAGGAAGGGTTCCCAATCAAATTGCAAAAATTGGGACTTTTCAACGTGGGAACCGGTTCCTAGTATTGAGGAAGGGTTCCCCATCAAAATTCGGGGCGTGATATTTTTAAAATGTGGAACCGGTTCCCCATACAAAATTCCGGGAGCGTGATATTTTAAAATGTGGGAACGGTTCTCGTGGAGGAACCGTTACCCATGTTAATTTCAAAATGTTTAAAACTTCAAAATTCATATTTTCCAAACCGTAGCTCGATTTGAGTCGTTTTGGCGATTTCTTAAATTAAAAATACTATATTATAAAATAAGAAAAATATTATTTTATGAAAACTATTTTAAAAATAGTCGAAATCCCGATTTTTGTAAATTTTAGTATTTTGAGAATGGTGTAGAATTGGTTGTGAATGGTTCAGACTTAGTGAATGAGGACTGTTACTTATGTGTTGTGCCTGCTATCCATTATGATTGAGATATGATCATGTGATATATTGGTTAGATTGTTTTGACAAGTTGAGTGAAGATTGACGCTTAGGTGTTGTTTTCCTTGTTGTTTATTCATGATTGTATTGATATCATGTGTTGTGTCGATGTTGTATATTCATGATGGTTGTTGATCTCGATTATTCTTGTTGTACATACTGGTGATAGTCTTACCAATTGAAGGGTAAGCGTCTGGCATATTTATGCTTGTGATGATATCATGTTGTGGTTGATGATGGTTTATGATGTCTGATGTGGTCATAACCTGTGTTGAATGTTGCATGCTGGTGTTGTGCATGCATATGTATTATGGTGAAGTTAATTTCCATTGTGTGGAATTTGACTTGTATTGTCAATAACCGTACCCGGGTGATGATGGGTGGTGAGGCTGGATTCGTGTCTGGGTGATTATGGACGAATCGATGATTACTGTATCCGGGTGATGATGGATTAGTGTGTGTGACTTGGTTCACGTTTGATACCACATGCATAGAGTCTGCATTGCATATGGGATTGTAACATGATAGGATGGTTTCTAGTGTTGCAATTTCCATTGATTGTTATATTTGCATAAATCATTGTATGAAATGCAATTGTGAACTGAACGATGATTATGTTAATGATAGTGGACTAATATCTTGAATTGTTTTGTTGTATTTAAAGAACGTATAATGCATTTTATATTGGATAGAGATCTCACCCTTACTTTAATGATTTCAGATTAAAGTTAGCAGCTCAGGAGTCGTTGAGGATGGCTTATAGAGCTGTGTCGTGTTTTATCCGTGTGTCAATGTCTGATAGTTGTAACACTGGGTAACACTATTGTTTTAAATTATGTTGGGAATACTTATGAATTGAAGTTATTCTGGTTTGAGGTGTTTTCCGTTGTGTAGAACATGAAGTTGATTTTTGAATAATCTATTTTATTTATTCCTTCAGTTGAGCATGATTACCGCTTGAGATTGAGAATTTTGTATTTTATTTTAATTGTGGCATATTTTCATGTTACTCGATAAAATCTAGTTTGATATCAATTTAATTAATGCATTCGCGGGTTATTTAGAAGGGTGTTACAATAGTGGTATCGAGCATAGTCGATCGTTGTGACCTGTCTTAATGTCATTATTCCTTTTGTATACGACATGTGTGTGAAACAACATCGATGCCTTTTTTCTAACTACTTGGTTGCGGAGTGGTTTAGAAGCAATTGGGGAGAAGCTTTACTTCTCCGTTATGTTCGCGTAAAGAGTTGGATCGATGTGTTATTGATTACATGAGTGCAAATGTTGGCTAGGCGTGTAGTTTCCAATTCGGAGGGATTACAATTCAAGAATTGATCTAACTATCGATAAAGTTCTCTTAAGGGTAAAAATTAGGTACTTGTGTTGTTCGCATCATTGGGAGTGAAGGACGATGTTATGGATAATGATGTCCCAGTTAGGTGTGAGTTCTAATGTTCCCCTGGGAATAATAGCGACTCATCGTTTGAGCAAGATGTTGGATTAGCTTGAGGTTATCCTTGGGTAGAATGTTTGAAGTTAAACCAAGTGATTATGAATCGTTTTGATGAGTCGATGCATATTCTTGGCCTAGAAGATATTTGGTAATTAAGAAGGATGACTCTTAGAAGATGAAGCTGGTGTGGTTGGAATGTTGCAACACTTCCGGTTGATTGTCAAGTTGTCAGTGTGAGTTACCTCTTTGTGTTCTTGAAAAGATTGATTGTGTTAGTGTCAATGGTTGATATAAAGTATGCAATTGTGTGAATTGGTTATTGGAATTGTAACTTGACGCAATTAATCATGGTGAATGACGTGTGTTGCGGTATGTTTAAGTTAGGATCTCAAATTTTGTATTCTATGATGTTTTGGGATTTTTTTCACTCTCACAAGGTGGAAATCAATTACCTATCACAGGGAATTGATTTCCTGCAGCTGACAACATTTTTCAAAAACTTGTAAAATTCATAACTTGAGTTTTGGATGTCTGATTTGAGTTCCGTTTGAAGCGTTGGAAATATAATGTGATGAGCTTTGTTTTAAAAATGATTCCAGCACCTGGAAGTAATTATTTATCATGTAGTGATGTTTGAGGAGAATCGGAGTTGTTATTGAGGTCGTTCTTGGTACAAAACTTGTTTTTATGACACCATACAAGACGTCAACTTTAGAGTTAGGAAAATTGAAGAAGCTATTGGAAGATGCAGAGAAATAGATTTGTAAAACCAAGTGTATTGTTTTGGGAGCTCTAATTTCATTAGTCAAGAGAAAGAAAGTAGTATGAATTGTGTGGATTTCGATGGCGATTAAAGTGGTGATTGAGACTAAATACCTATTTCAAATTATTGGTGATTTGATGGATCAACCGTTGGAAAGTATGTCTTGATAAAGTCGAATCGAGGTTAACTTACCTTCGTGGTCGTTAAGGATGAAGATAGTTAGAGAAACTTCTAGAACTCGGTATAGGCATGTTGAATGTTGTGAGGTGAATTCCAACTTGAAGGGTAGAATTTTGTTAAGTTTTCATGGTGTAGATTACGGTATGAGGATATGAGTTTTCTTTATCATGTTATCTCAAGCGTGTCGGTAGACCCATCTAAAGGCAATGTTGCATGGGAAAATCCAAATTAGTTCGGGTATTAGAAGATTTTATGGATATAACTAGTATGATATTTATTTGAGACGATGTCAAGAATGATATATTCTTAATGAATGAGATGTTGGTATTAGTAAGAATGTGAAAGTATTAGAGATGCAGCTTATGTCGATTAAGGATGGATAAAGTGACATTAGCTTTTGAGAAAAAGATAAGTGATGCTAGAAGAAAAATAAATTCGATAGGAAATGCAATCATGTTTAAGATGTCGAAATATTGACATGTGTCAAGAAAATTTTGGGAGTTTCTTTTACCAATCATATGATGAGATGTATTACTGAGATTGCATTTGAAATAGGATTCAAATTGAACATATATGGATCCTAGATGTTATGAGATTTAAAGGAAGACCAAGAATGTGAATGTCGTTAAAGTTCTCGCATGGATAAGGACTTCAAATGGAAACAAAATGAGTTATGGTGTATTTGGTATGTTAGCATTTCATGAGTGGGAAAAATACTTAACATTTGTGTGATGCTAAGTGAGTGTGAAGAAGATTATATAAATTGTTTGATCGATGGTATCTCATCGTCGAGATCAAATGAGAAATAATTGTGGAAGAAGTTGTAAACCTTAAAGAAGATTATTAGACCATGGTGCTTGGGTGACTTGAGCATGAGTTCTAAAGGAACGCTATTATAGTTTACGGTGGTTTATACTCCATTGTGATTGTCGGCTATCTATTGACAAATTGAGGCGATCACCCTTAATCTCTTGTTGATAATAGACGGGATCGTGTTGGATTGAATAGACTTATCTTGCAAGCTTGATAGTGTGTGAAGTTGTTGACGTTCTATTGAGAGGATAGTAGTTCATCGTTCGCATGAACCTAAGAGGAAAATGGCTATGAAAAGACTTGGAAATTTTTATTGGTCGGAGACTTGAGTGTGTATGAGTTGAAGCGCAGTGGAAGATTTAGAATGTAAAAGGTGAACAATGATTTTCGTAGATATTAAAGAGAGTCTAAAGATAAATATGAAACTTGTGAGTGGTAGTTGATGAGAATCAAATGAAGATAATGACTTAAGGTAAATGATCAGTCGTGAAGCGTAATGTGATGCACTTTGTTATGAGTATGATTTTTGAAGTCACAAATTAAACGTTAGAAGGTGTGGGTTTATGAAACTATTAAAAATTTCAAAATAGAATTATTAGGTGAAGGGTTCTATGTATTATTGGAATTGCAGCCATTCTGATAGATGTATTAATTTGCAAGCTCGATCGTTGGAACGTAGCCTTGTGGTACTAGCATTGTGTATAAATATTGTGGACATTGCGGTTATGTGGAGGTTCCTTTAATTGTGTTGCGGTGTAATGAAGTGATAAATCATGTATCCTAGAGTGATGGGGCAAGAAGTGAGATGAACCGATGCATTCTTAACCCGAAAGCAATGGATCGTGTGGGATTATGGTGGTTGAATAGGAAGGATATTGGTTAGAGGTATTGGAAATGATGTCAAACATGATGTGATAGTTGGAAGGAAGGATCCAAGAGTCGTATCAGCAGTTATTAGTATCAAGTGAATTTTCGAGGACGAAAATATTCTAAGTGGGGGAGAGTTGTAACACCCCATATTTTCAATTATTATTAAATTGGAATTGTAATTATTTAATTAATTAAAATTTGATTTTTTTTGGGAATTATTGGAATATTAGAATTTTTAGAAAATAAATAAGAGGAAAATTTAAATTTATGGTGTAAAGAGTAGAAGGAGGGGTGTAGGAAGTAAAAGCCTCTAATAATTTGTTTTATTATTATTATTGTTATAGAATAATAATAAAAGGAATAAAAAGAGGAAAAAGAGAATTGAGAGTAAAAAAACTCTACTTAATCCTAATTAATTTATTTCTATTATTTGGCAAATAAAAAGGAATAAATAAAGGAGGATAAAGAAAAAGAAAAAGAAGGTTATTTGGAAAAGTCATTATACGTGAAATTGGAAAAGAGAAGAGGAGAGAGGAAAAAGCCAAACACCGTAAATTCGAAGGATCATCGCGAGGTAAGGAGTGATTTCATTCAGTTAATATGCCTTATGGGTTTTGGGATACAATTGAATGATTGGGTATGTTAGAAAATTTGAATTAGATAATTCTTGGTTTGTAGGATTATCTCTAATTGTGTCGGATTATAGGAATTGGAACCATTAATGGGATAAATAATTAATAGGAATGATGGAAACATGATTTATGATGTTGTGTTGATGTGTATTGGTTGCATTTTGGTGTTTCTAATGCTATAATTCGTATAGAATGAGTAAGAATGAATTGGGACAAAGTTGTCAAAAAGAGATTTTTGTAATGCAGTCGTGGGAACCGATTACTCTGAGGAGGAACGGGTTCCCAATTCAAATTTAAAATTGGGACTTTTTCAACATGGGAACGGTTCCCAGTATGGAGGAACCAGTTCCCATACAAAATTCAGGCGTGATATTTTTAAAATGTGGGAACCGGATTCTCCCGAGGGAGGAAGGTTACCATGTTAATTTCAAAATGTTTAAAACTTCAAAAATTCATATTTTCTAAACCGTAGCTCGATTTGAGTGCCATTTTTAATTTCTTAAAAAAATACTATCTTATAAAATAAGAAAAATATTATTTTATGAAAACTATTTTAAAATAGTCGAAATCCGATTTTGTAAATTTTAGTATTTTGAGAATGGTGTAGAATTGGTTGTGAATCGTCCGACTTAGTGAATGAGGATTACTTATGTGTTGTGTCCGCTATTCATTATGATTGAGATGTGATCATGTGATATATTGGTTAGATTGTTTTGACAAGTTGAATGAAGATTGCTTAGGTGTTGTTTTCCTTGTTGTTTATTCATGATTGTATTGATATCATGTGTTGTGTCGATGTTGTATATTCATGATGGTTGTTGATCTCGGTTGTTATTGTTGTACATCTGGTGATAGTCTTACCAATTGAAGGGTAAGCATTTGGCATATTTATGCTTGTGATGATATCATGTTGTGGTTGATGATGGTTTATGATGTACGATGTGGTCATAACCTGTTGAATGTTGCATCTTTGGTGTTGTGCATGCATATGCATTCTGGTGAAGTTAATTCCATTGTGTGGAATTTGACTTGTATTGCCAATAACCGTACCGGGTGATGATGGGTGGGGAGGCTGGATTCGTGTGCAGGTGATTATGGGCGAATCGATGATTCTGTATTCGGGTGATGATGGATCGGTGTGTGTGACTTGGTTCACGTTTGGTACCACATGCATAGAGTCTACATTGCATATGGGATTGTAACATGCTAGGATGGTTTCAGTGTTGCAATTTCCATTGATTATATTTGCATAAATCATTGTGTGAAATGCAATTGTGCGAACGATGATTATGTTAATGATAGTGGACTAATATCTTGAATTGTTCTATTGTATTTAAAGAGCGTATAATGCATTTTATATTGGATAGAGATCTCACCCTTACTTTAATGATTTGATTAAAGTTAGCATGAGTCGGTGAGGATGGCTTATAGAGCTGTGTCGTGTTTTATCCGCGTGTGTCAATGTCATGCTCTGATAGTTGTAACATTGGGGAAACGCTTGTTTGATGAGTTTTATTTAATACTCTATTGTTTTAAATTATGTTGGGAATACTTATGAATTGAAGTTATTCTGGTTTGAGGTGTTTTCATTGTGTAGAACATGAAGTTGATTTTGAATAATCTATTTTATTTATTCCTTGATTGAGCATGATTACCGTTTGAGATTGAGAATTTTGTATTTTATTTTAATTGTGACATCCCTGTTTTCATGTTAATCTGATAAAATCTAGTTTGATATCAATTTAATTAATGCATTCGCGGGTTATTTAGAAGGGGTGTTACAATAGGGATCACCTCTTCCGACCCTGCACCTAAAGTGACACCTCTGATTATTACCTCACCCAGAAAAGTGCCATATTCCTCTTACAAAGCTATACCTTGGAATTATGGAGCCGAAGTTTACTACTATGGCGTCGAGCAAGAACCACTGGCCTTGAAGGCGGACAATTGAAGCCATTAATCCTGATATCGACAATATCACCGAATCAAGCAAAGTAACCAGAACCAGAAGAGTGTTTTCTCCATATATCTCTCATCCAAAAGACACTGTTGCACCAGTCCATATTCCTGCTGTTGAGCCAACTCCCGAGGCTCGGGGAAAAGAGAAAGCGACTCAACCTGGTCAGACAGAAGTACCAAAGGAAGTTGCTGAAGATACCTCTAAGCAAGAGATGGAGGAGATCCTGAAGATTATTAAGAAGAGTGGCTGCAATATTGTGGAGCAGTTGGGATCAACCCCATCCAAGATTTCCATACTAGCTTGTTGTTGTACTCCGAGGCTCATGCTAAAGCCTTGGTGAAGTTTATGAAGAATGCTCACATACCGCAAGACACTTATACTGACTAGTTCGAAAAAGTTGTATTTTTAGCCTGACCGCAGATAATGGTTTGGGATTTTTTTATGCTGATCTAACTCCTGCCGGGAGGAAATATAACAAAGCCTTGCACATCTCTATAGAGTGTAAGGGCACTACATTTTCCATATATTGGTGGATACTAGCTCTTTCGAATATCAAGAGTGCTCTTGACCGACTTATCATCAAGAAGTGGTCATTAAACCCGATGGCATAAGCGTAAGAGCTTTTGATGGTTCAAGAGAGCAGTACTTGGAGAGCTCAACCTACCGATCAAAGTGGGTTCATAGACTTTTGATTCTACTTTCTTTGTGATGGACATTCGTCCGACTTATTCTTACTACTTGGACACCCTTGGATACATAGGCGGCGTTGTTACCTCAACCTTGCATCAAAAGTTGAAGTACCTAGTGAAGGGAAAATCGTTGTGCGTAGAAGAGAATATATGGTAAGCCATTTGCGTCATTCCAATACATTGAAATGGAAGGTGAATTTTTCGAGACTCACATCGATCTTTGAAGTAGTTCCACGGGTCATGCTGTCGACTCTTGTCACTCCTAAGGTTACTAGAGTTCCATCGAAGATGGCCTCATGAGGACGTTAAACCGTGGTTGAAGAAGGAGGTTGTACTATTTGGGGTTAGCTACTCGATTTTCCGTTCAAATTTGACTAGACCGGTTAGGCTTCACTTTCAAAGGTCGAAAATGATACGTCGTGAGCGGATGGACCTCCTTTCGCATCGGCAAAAATAGAGTTCATGTTATAGAAGGCGATGATGGTGACTTGACATCATCAATTGGATCTTCCCAACTCCCGACGATGGACTCAACAATTGGACTGACTAAGGATGTTATGCCATCTCCTTTAGGCAGGGAGTAATTATTTTTTTGTTTTATGCTTTATAGTTTGAACAATAAGACTTTATGCCTAGTGCCTTGAGGCACTGATGGCTCATTGTGAGAGTTATTATTTGTCATTCGCATATTTTTATTCAATAAATCATTGGACTTTTGCATTCAAATATCTCGCTTTTGTCTTTCTTTTCACTTTATCACCTTTTCAAAAGCTATGTGTTCTTTGGATCCCGTCGATACGACTCGCTATTTCTAAATATAACTTTGATAATCTGATCTACCAAACCGAAGGTGAGGAAGATTGTGAAGTGTCGAGAACTTGCCGGTTCTGACAAGAGAAGGGCTATCTGACCACGAAGAAGCTGTCGAGGTTGTGAATCTAGGTACAGGCGAAGACGAAAAGAAATCAAGATAGGAGCGGGTCTTGTGAACAATGTTAAAGAAAGATTGATCTAGATGTTGCGAGATTACATCGAGATTTTTGCTTGGTCCTGAAGACATCGGGTTTAGATATCGACATTGCGGTACATCGACTACCGAAAGAAGGTTTTCTCCTATAAAGCGAAGGTTCACCGTATACATCACGAGATGTTTGAGAAAACTAAAGCCTAAGTCATGAAGCGTTCAATGTCGGTTTCTTGGCGTTACTTCCTATCCACAATGGGTTGCAAACGTGGTGCTGTACCTATGAAGGATGACAATGTGCGTATGTGTATGGACTACCGAGATATGAATAAAGCGATCCGAAAGATGATTTCCGGTTCCACATATTGATTTCTTGGTTGAAAACACCGCTCAATATAAGGTTTTCGCTTTCATGGATGGTTTCTCAGTTACAATCGGATCAAGATGGCTCTCGAAGACATGGAAAAGACTACTTTCGTTACACAGTGAGGCACTTTGTGTTACAAGGTCATGTTATTTGGGTTGAAGAATACTGGCGCAACATACAAGCGTGTTGTTATACCCCAAAATTTTCTCTCCTATTTCTCAAGTCAATCCACATCTCTATACTCAATAATCTCTCAAGGGTTGGCCAGATGAGCCCTCTCCTAAGCAATCAATTCCACAGCTAGGGTTTTGATTCTCTCAAGTCAAAGATGGTTTCTAATGACTCAATTAACCATCATCTCTCTGCATATGTTTCAAAGCATCACCATGCCAAGTTTCAAGCCTCATAGCTCAAGGTTGCTCAATTAATTGCTCAGATGGTTGAGAATCAGTTGTATTGGACAAAAAGTCAACTATGGTCAACATACAGTCAAACTTTATCATTTTGGTCAACATCAAGATTTTGAAGTCACATTCATCATTTGATCAAGGGTTGATTATGATTCATCAAGAAAAATCAAGATTTGATCAAAAGTCAAAGTTTCTAAATTAGGGTTTTTTTAATCAAAAGTCAATAGAACTTTGACCAGGCATAACTTTCACATACTTTATCAGAAATTTTTCCACCAAAGATCATTTTGAAGGGAATTCAATTCTCTACAACTTTGTGTCTCACAAGCTTTGCCCAAAATTCTTCAATTGAGAGTTATGGGTCAAGACATTATAGGTTCTTCTAAAAGTCAACAAAAAGTCATCTTTTTCCAAAGCAGGTGTACATGAACATGGAAGCTTCAATAAAAATGAAACCAAAAGGAGATCTTAGAGGACATATTAAGCTTTCCAAGAAGTCCAAGAACACTCTGAAATGATAAAAATTGAGCAAGTTATGGTTTGGGAAAAAATGGAAATTTTGAAGAAATACATGAAGAAAATATTGGTCAAACTTGAAAATCTTCCAAATGGGCCTATATTTTTTTGATTCAAACTTGTTTCTAACCTTGTCAAGAGTCTCTAAGCCCATCCACACGCCATGATTTAATTTATTTTATTTATTTTGGAATTAATTCATTTAAATCTAATTTTAATTAAAAAGATACCAAAAATCAAATTGATAAATGCAAGCTATAAATTCAAGTTCCTTAAGGCCCAAGATACTCATTATAAGCTGGCAATTTCGAAATATCCTTGATTTACAAGAGATTGAACATGATTGAATCCAAAAAGGCAATATTTGGTGCAAGTTTTCAATCAAATATCTTTGCATTCAAAGCTTGATTCTTGATCAGAATTATTGACCTAAATCCATCTCCTATATATACACAAGCCATTCAGATCACAAAAAAGGGAATCCTTGACTCCAAGAACCCTAACCTAACTCAAAATTTCATGACTTGCAAGCAATGGAAGACCAAGTTTTGCATCGATTCAAGCCATTCCAAGCATCAAAAAATATTCCTTGGAGCTTTCTGAATTGATCAAGGCCATCACAAATCACTAATACCTCTTGAAATTCGATTTCAAGATCACGATTTGCACACTTTTCTTTTAATTTTGATTTCATACATATACACATGTTTAACATGATTCGATTGTATATTTGTGTTTAGAATGATGTTTGCAAGCTATATGGATGATTCGTTTGGGTTTAAGTGTAGGGACCGAGTTACACCATTGTTAGGGTTTCAAAGCTTCAAATTAGGCAAACCTAGTTAGAGGTAAAATTAGACCAAATCGAGGGTACCATCACACTCAGAAGGAAGTTTCTAGTCGAACCATGGTCTCACCTTTGATTTATATTGCGTATTCTTGATTTTTGAAACTTGCAGGTGTTATAGTGACGGACGAAACTGTCACTATAGGTTGTAGTGACGAAAGTTGTCTGTAGGTAAAAGTTTGAATTCAAAATTGGGGACGAAGCCCCTGCTCGCGTTTTCCGATTTTATATTTTAAAATTTTGTTTTATTATATATTATTATTGTTTCATTCTATGACAACCAAAACCTGCAGCTTAGATGGCAAGTGGCGCGTACATATGACTTAGAGGTTCTGGGTTCTATCCCAGGGGTTGCCTCTATTTTTGGCATTTTTCCAAACTAACATATTTTTCTTATTTTCCTATTTTCTAATTTCTTTTCTTATTTTATTTTTCTTTTAAAATATTTTTTAACCATAATAATAATAAAAAAATTCTTTTAGATTTAGGTCATTAAAATCTTTATTTTTATTTTTAACACAAAAAAAAAACTTTATTATCTATAAATTAAATTAATTATTTAATTGATCTTAAAATTAACTTTTAATTTATTTTCTCAATTAAAATCAATCCAGAAAGTTCACAAAAAATATTTTCTTTCTAGTAATTAGGTTTACTAACCTTAAATATGTTTACTAACCTCAAAACATTTTTCTTTTATTTATTTATTGCTTTTTCGCATTTAAATTCTAGAAATCGATGTATAGGTTGCAAGGATATTTTTTAATAAGCGTAGGTTTAATTTCTAATTTACTTTCTGCACCTCTATTATGTAACTTCTCCAAAGCCCTGTAATAACTTAGGATTTATCTTCTTCACTTTTACTTTCTGCACCTTTACTTTCTGTACATATATGAACTACTTAGATGTATGGCTAATAGGATTGCATGATAATACTAAAATCAACCGTTAGATCACTCTAATAATCAAGATAAAATATCTTTATCAAACACACTACTTTCACACTTGCACCCCCTTAGGGTATCCTCTTTTGTTGCCTTACAAATAAAATGGCCATCCCTCGAGCGTAGAAGTCTTGATCGCGACTTTATCGTCTATTAATCGCCAGATGTGCGATCTATATCGCGTAGTTTTAAAGATATCGAACCCACAGAGACTATAAATCGAACTATTGTTATCCTAAGTTACGGTATACAGCTAAGGCGAATAATTCTTTAAGGTTTTTGGTTAAGGGAAATATAATAAATAAATAGATATCAGTATGTAATTCGTCTAACCTAAGGGGATCGAATTTCCAGCGTGTTACTCAAGTTGAATAAAAATCCTATTTCAAGAAACAATATTCATCTAAAGATCCTATCTCAATGTCGTCTGTTGAATCGGATCATGCAATTAAATCTAACGTATGCTCTCGCTATCCACGAATTTAAAACACTTTTGAAAATAAATAAAGTTTAATCTCTTTTAAAGCGCTTTCATGATCTTTAAAATTAATACCTAGTATCCACTATCGGTTCTAAACTTCAAACTCTCGCTCTGTTGGTTTCTAACCTCATCCGGTTTATTAACCTCAAACTTTCGCCTGTTGGTTTCTAAACCTTTTAATAAATTAAATTAAATATCTAAGTCGAGAAGAATATTTTTAACAACGTAACATTATGCGGTTTATTTTGATTCCTTTGGTTCGATTAATTTACATACCAATATCGAAAAGACTTAGCCAGACATATTAATTAATTTAGACAAGCATAAATAATACGATTCGATATATTTAAACATTTCCACAATTAAATAAATAATATCAGGCAACAATAAATAAAATAAAATAAAATAAATAAATAAAACACGGAAATCGAATCTGGAAATAATCTTGTTCTTGACTTCTTGAATTGAAAGGAAAATAAAATCGACAAGGAATAAAAAGCCTTTGGATCTAACGTAAGTTAGATCGTTGAAAATAAATAAAATGAATTCAAAGTACAAAGCGGAATAAAATTGCGAAATATTAAAATAGCGGTTGTTCGTAAAATGCCGACACGATTACAAGCTGGAACTCCTATTTATAGATGCATTTGGTAGCGCCTTTCTGAATCTTCGACGCAAGCATGCGATCGTGGAGAATGTGTTGCCTTAGGAGTAGGGCGGGGGCCTCCACGTTGAGAGAGTGGGCGAGGCGGACGCCTCGATTTTGGGAAGTGAGTGGGGACCACCGGCGGCGCCTCCCCAGTGGGGTGTGAGGCGACCGTCTCACACGACGCGTGAGTGGGATTTGAATTCTTGTCTTGTGGGCCCGCGTCTGAGCTTGCTTGCTTTGGGCTTAGTTTTGCTATGTGAATAATTGTTTTCTCCTTATATAGCACCTCCCTTTTACTATATCACACCTTTTGCTTCATTTCTTTGCTTTTTAATCCGATTTTTCCTCGATTTTACTTCTTTGCTCGATTTTACTTTATTTAATGCAAATGCCTGAAACATAGAAAATACCAACGTAATATAGAAATAAAGTGAAATAATTGAATAAAAACATTAACATTATTTATGAAAAATACATCAAATATGTTATATAAAATCGTGTTATCAAACTCCCCTATACTTAGACCTTTGCTTGTCCTCAAGCAAAAAGTAAAAATGAAAAATCACCTGAGCATATGTCAAACGCAGATATATAACACAATTCAATTCGTACTAGGTTGCAATTCACTTCTTTGTTGGATAACTCGAGTTTAGACTTTGACACCAAAGTTACCGTAATAACACTAGACAACCCCATTTATGCAGACCAATTTAAGTCATGAATTATAGCTCGACCTAATACTTTCGTTTTGTTTCACCCGTTTTCATTCTGGCGCAATCACATTAAGCCCATTACCTTACGCGCACATAGTGGGTAACCGGTTAGTGACTTTGATCTTTATAATCCACTAGGAGTCCGGTAATTATATTTGGTACTCCTTTATCCAATTACAAATTGGGGATCGGATCGTCATCCCTACCAAGTTCGCACCGGACCATGAACCAATTCATAATGGATGTTTGCATAAATATTTTATAGTTTCTGCGACTGTTGAATTAAATGATCTGGTAAGGACCATCTAACTTAATAAGTGCATCTTCTAATAAAAAATTTCTTTAAAAATCTTGATCAATCACTTATATTCATCGATTCTCCACGTAGTTTGTCGTTTAAGGCGGTCGATCGCTTAATAAACTACTCGGGATTACTTTAAAACTAAGTCTTAAGGTGTTGGTATAATAAGTACTTAAATCAATCTAACACGTTGGGGGTTTTAAAGTGTTAGGACGATAACAATTTTGCTAAGTCGCGCTCGAATTCTTATTTAAAAATAGGCAACCTTAGTATTATTTGAGTGTGTTAATATATGAGTTTTAATTTTTGTTAAAATTTTGTCGTTATGGCTCAAGAAAAAGGAGAAATTCGAATAAGCACGAAATTTAAACATAAAAGACTAAAATTTCATAAACATGTATTTTATTGAATGGAAATTTTGCAATACATAGAAAAAGGAAACTAAAAGGGAAAAACTAAATGGAGCAAAGAAAATAAAAACGAACAGAGAAATGTTCTGACTCCCCCAAACTTAAAATAAGCATTGTCCTCAATGCGATAAAACCAGGAGAAATCAGAAAGGAGAAAGGTGGTCACTCGAGCAGGGAATCTTAATTTGCATGCCTTTTTAGTAATACATGTGACTTAGGCAAATAAGGAACAATTTTGTAGACCACATGCATACATATTATATACTTGCATATATATATATATATATATATATAAATAATTCTAGAATTTTAATATATATAATACTAGTATATAATGCTTTTTAATTAATATAATAAATATTGGGAAATATTGATTTGGTATATTAATAGGAAAAATACGATAATTAAAATATTACTCAATTATAATTATAAATATTAACGTGAAATTTTTATTGAGTTTAATTATCGGTATTACGGGGAAATAGTTCAGCGCATCAAGAAAGGTGCAATAGATAACAGACTAAAAATTTAAAATTTAACATAAAATAGAAAAATTGAAAATACTGAAAAGAAAATTTAAAATTGAATGACTACTCGTTGATCTTCCATCGCCACTTATCAAGCCATCTCACATATCCCTCACCTTTTCTTTTCTTACGTCTGTAGGGCGGTTTATTCTTTCGACATTTTGGTAATGGTTCTGGATTTATCCTAAGTATAAGTTTTTCAATTTCGGGCTTAGTGATTTCATCCATCGCCTCATAAGTTAACCTTACCCTCTTATGATAATTATACCCTAATTTTATGGTCCTCTAATTTTCGCTTTTTAGGTAAGACTTCAAATAATGGTGAATTAGTATGGATATTTTTCAATACCGCAACGTACGTTTTAGATTGGGAGTCTACCGGAGTTTCCATAAAAATTTTCGAAAAGGGAATCAGTGGGATGTAGTGATTCGGGATTACAATAGATGCTTCCTTCTCACCTCTTTTACAACCTCCTCTTTGAGCAGTGTTGATGGATTTTCATCAACCTCCCTATTTTCACAACTTTCCCTGATATCATTCTCCTCAAACTCATCATCGCTTTCTAGATTTCAAGTAGAATTTCCATAATAGTTGTTTCAACATCCACATCTTTCTCGGGTAAAGGTCCTAGAAAGTTTTGTTCGAGTTGGAGATTTGAGTCTCTAACACCATCTTGTGAGGCGAGGATTCAACCATATTAGTTAGTTGGCTAAGGGTTTCATTATTTTGAAGATTTTGGATAGTTTGTGTCTCTATAAAGTGCTCAATCATAGACTCTAACCTAGAGTTAGTTATCATCTCATGAATCCTCCATTGATGTTTGAAATTAAAATCTTGCGATTCTTGAGTCTTGAAAGTAAGTTAAAGTCTCTTTTTGGGTTTCCCATCGTTCTATCATCCTACATGATTCGTTAAAATCTTCCATTAATATTTCGAGATCGATTTGTATGGTTACGGTGATCCTTGAAAATATTAGGTGTGATAATTGTAGGAAGGTTGGGTTGAGGAAAGGTTTGGTTGAAATTATAAGTTTCTTGTGGTTCTTCAAAATATGGGATTGGTAGTTACGAGGTAGTTGGGGTAGGAGTAGGTTTGTGAAGCATTAAAGTTTTCCATCGATATTTCAAGGTCGGATCTATAGGATTCTTGTGGTTCCTCATAATCGATAATGGGCGTAGGAAAATTTGGGTCATACATGGTAAATAAAATAAAAATGCCTTAGTCATACGGTGTAACACGGAGTTACAATATCGACTTAAATAGTCCCGGCAGCGGCAAAAACTTGATCGCGACTTTATCGTCTATTAATCAATGCAAGTGCACGATCCTATCGCGTAGTTTTAAAGATATCGAACCCGAGACTATAAATCGAACTATTGTTATCCTAAGTTACGGTATCTGACTAAAGAATAATTCTTTAAGGTTTTGGTTAAGGAAATATAATAAATAAATAGATATCATTATGTAATTCGTCTAACCTAAGGGATCTGAATTTCCAGCGGCGTGTTACTCAAGTTGAATAAAAATCCTATTTAAACAAACAATATTCATCTAAAGATCTATCTCAAGCTGTCGCTCTGTTGAATCGGATCATGCAATTAAATCTAACGCTCTCGCTATCCATGAATTTAAAAACACTTTTGAAAATAAATAAAGTTTAATCTCTTTTAAAAGCGCCATGATCTTTAAAATTAATACCTAGTATCCACTATCTGGTTCTAAACCTCAAACTCTCGCTCTGTTGGTTTCTAACCTTAGTCCAGTTTATTAACCTCAAACTTTCGATCTGTTGGTTTCTAAACCTTTTAATAAATTAAATTAAATATCTAAGTCAGAAAGAATATTTTTAACAACGTAACATTATGCCAGTTTATTTTCAGATTCCTTTGGTTCGATTAATTTACATACCAATATCGAAAAGACTTAGCCAGACATATTAATTAATTTAGACAAGCATAAATAATACGATTCGATATATTTAAACATTTCCACAATTAAATAAATAATATCAGGCAACAATAAATAAAATAAAATAAAATAAATAAATAAAACCTGGAAATACAAATACTGGAAATAATCTTGTTCTTGACTTCTTGAATTGAAAGGGAAAATAAAATACGACAAGGAATAAAAAGCATTGGATCTAACGTAAGGTTAGATCAGTGAAAACTGAAATAAAATGAATTCAAAGTACAAAACTGGAATAAAATTGCGAAATATTAAAATAGCGGTTGTTCGGTAAAATGCGACCACGATTAAGCTGGAACTCCTATTTATAGATGCATTTGGTAGCGCCTTTCACGAATCTTAAATGCAAGCATGCGATCGTGGAGAATGTGTTGCCTTAGGAGTAGGAGGCGGGGGCCTCCACGTTGAGAGAGTGGAGCGAGGAGCGGACGCCTCAGTTTTGGGAAGTGGTGGGGACCACCCAGGCGGGCGCCTCCTATCCAGTGGGGTGTGGGGCAGTGCCGCTCACACGGCGTGCAAAGTGGGATTTGAATTCTTGTCTTGTGGGCCCAGCGTGTTGGGTTTGCTTGCTTTGGGCTTAGTTTTTGCTATGTGAATAATTGTTTTCTCCTTATATAGCACCTCCTTTTACTATCACACCTTTTGCTTCATTTCTTTGCTTTTTAATCCGATTTTCCTCGATTTTACTTCTTTGCTCGATTTTACTTTATTTAATGCAAATGCGAAACATAGAAAATACCGTAATATAGAAATAAAGTGAAATAATTGAATAAAAACATTAACATTATTTATGAAAAATACATCAAATATGTTATATAAAATCGTGTTATCGGGTACCATTAGCAAAGTCTCTCGATTCAAAATCATCACCAAGATCATAGTCCCTCGATGTTACCTACGAATATATGATCTCATCCCTCGATTGTTGCCTACGAATAAGTGATGATCGTCCCTGAATTTGCTAAGGTATCCTTACAATGTTGTCTTCAATGACCATAACGACCCTACGATTGTCCCTTCATATCCAACAGATAAGATTACCTACCAACTAATGGTATGAATAACACTATCCTAAAGGAGAAGGAAAATAACAAGAAAGCGACCATTACGAGTAGGTAATAAGACTCTTGCTTGCTCAATCAAAATGCTTTTCACACCTCATAATTCTTTTCAAAAATACTTTTCAAACAAACATTTTGTATACATTCCAACAAGAATCATTACAAAGTTACATTTATTCAAATAAAATATATCAAACACTTATTATACATTCTTGAGGGCGATGCAAGAATCATTCACGAAGTCAAAGCGAAATACTTTTCAAAATACTTTTCAAATCACACACACACAGAAAGAAAATTTTCAAAAGTGAGCTAAGCAATTAAGAGCCCGTAGATAACTACGGATGGAAAAGATGCTAATACCTTCCATTTTCATAATTACCTCCGTACTCAAAATCTATCAAAGGTCTTTCTGTTCTTTTCACCCTTTTCTTTATTGGATAAAAGAAAAGTTGGTGGCGACTCTTACTATCCGTAACATTTGCGATAAAATGCAAAACAAACAAGTCAATTATATCACCGTGTTACACACCAATCAAAGCGAGTAACTCATCAACTACGAATTAGTCTTTCTTCTATAAAGGAATAATACTTAATACCTCATAGTTTCCTTTATATACCTTAGAATCCTTAAAGCAACTTGGTAATGGGACAACTTAGGTTTACTCATGAACCTACTAATCATTCAAGCTGCATAGAAAATACCAGTCGGTATTACGGATACCTCAAAGAACCAACCAATTATTTTAAGGTTGTATCATCCATCTCTGTTCTCATAATCAAAATCCAATTTATGATTGGTTTTACGAAGGAGTGACAATAGGCTTATAATTCTACAATCTCTTGAGCTCAAGTTCATACTTGTTTGGTATAAAATGATATCCTTCTCGGAGTACACAATCTCGATCCTAGAATATACTATATTTTTCCATATCGATCATCTCAATTCATTCGTCAACACCTCCTTGAACTTGGCTATATCTTACGGACAACTTTCTCTTAGAAATATGTCATCAACAAAGAGACACACTAAAATCATATTGCCTCTAGAATATTGCACACAACGCCATATTCCATTTCATATTCTGAAACCCAGCTACTAAAAATGAATCAATCTTGAGTTCAAGCTCTCGCTTGCTTGATCCTTACAAGACTTTATGCAACATGTACATCATCCTTCTTTTTCACGGATGCATCAATGGGAAATTCCTATTTGACTAAAGAAATCACCATTCGATTGTTTCATGTCTAGCTACAAATGCAAACACCTTGAAGTAATCTAGCTTAGGTTTTCAAGAAAACCTCTAGCCACTTACCTTGCTTGTCTGGCCAATTAGTCCATTTGGCTTAAATTTTACTTTAGAAACCCATCCGATCTTGATGGTTTTCTTCTCGTTTGGAAGCTTAGTCAACTTCCAAATATTGTTTCTTCGATAGCCTCAATTTCTTCTTTAATGACATTCAACCATTTTCTTAAGAGATTATTCAATACCATATGAGCGATATCATGACAACACGATATCCCGTTAAATCCTATATTCTCAGGCACATTTCTTTTGTAGTAAATTAACAACATACATGTCAACACCCTCAAAAATTCTTCCTAATTTGAGGGACTAAAATAACAACATATTTATCTCCTAGCATTGCCATATCATCAAAATCCTTTGCCATATCATCAAAAATGCTTCCAAATTTGAAGGGACTAAAATACTCCAAAGTACAAAATAGAGGCCTATCATAACGGTTTCTAAAATGGAGGAATCAAAATAAATAAATAAAACATAATAAAGGGACCAAAGTTGAAATTAAACCTTTTTTATTATGATTTTGTGTTGTTAGTTAAATTTGATGCAAACTTTGATATGTCGGGTTATATATAACCTTTGTTTTGTTATATGGAAGCTTTATTGTTCGTACTTAATTTTTTACGTTGAATTCTAATATTAAACTTATAATAAAGAAAGTGTGTGGCATTATTTTCTAGACATAGATCTAGATTTACATTAAACTCTATGTTGGTGTGTAATGTTATTTTATCGGATAAGCGAACTAGATTTCAAAACCAAGGAAACATGCGTAAGCAACAGAAAAGATATAAATTAAACATTGAAAATATATTATATTATTAGATTTGTACATAACCTTACAATTTCTATCAATTTAAAAGTTAAGAACAAAACTTTAAATAAGTCCACGAGTTCATAACCATGCTGTATACAATTATGAGAATGAAGGCGTACTGAGGTTGCTATTGAGAATAATTGAAGGTTTCGGTATATGATCTTGAATTTGTAGAGTTCCTTATGACTCATTGAATCTCCTCTGGAGATGAAGAATTTTTCTGATGAGGCGTTTTCCGTTGTCTACAAATGGGGATCATAACCGTATCAATAACAGGGTTATTTCTTAGTTTTCAACATTCTCATTTGGTTCCTCATCAATTTAGATATTTACTTATGGTATATATACAATAATCTAATCTTTCATGATATTTATATTTTTAGCCACATACTTATAATTAATTAGACCACTACGGTTTTGACTAATTACATAATGGTCTTAACACATGTAATATTATATTTGTGACCCAAAATTCTAACAATCTCCCTGGTAACATATGTAATCATACATGTGTTAGACTTTATGAGCTCAAAATTCGTCATTCCTTAAGTATATCCAATTATCCGTACATTAGTCATGCCAATATACATAGAATCAAGGCGATTTGGTTATATCAATCATAACTAAACCTATCAATGATCACCAATAGTGACACACTAAATGACATAGATCCATTATTAAATATGCGACATAAAATTCACATGAAATTTGTCTATATATATCGATTTTCAATTAGTCCTAATTTACCTTAGTGAGATCATTCAATAACTTTATTGTACAAAATATAAACTATTAAATATCAAACTTTATCAAATCGAGAAAACATCAAAAATATAGTATGCATACATAATACCAAACACATAACATAAAATTCATAATAAACTAACTCTCACTAAACCAAAGACTATTTTAACGGTAAAACACTCATGCGATCAATGTGCTCATGAAAAGACCTTGATGGAAGACCTTTTGTAAGAGGATGCTGCCATGGAGTTTAATCCCTAAATTTTCTATAGAAATATGTCCACTTTGTACCCTTTTTCTTAAAAACTAGGAACTTGAAGTCAATATGTTTTGACTTGGTCGAGCTCCTATTATTGTTGGAATATGTAAGATTGATTTATTGTCACAGTATAACTTAAGTGGTTTTCAATCCCTTTCACAATTCACAACCCACTGAGATTCCTCATCCAAATCTCATGGTTAGATGCCTCATAATATGGTATAAACTTTACAGCCATAGTGGAAGAAGTCGTAAGAGTTTCCTGGCACTTCACCAGAAACTACACCACCAACTAACATGTATATATAACTTTGAAGTGGATCTTTTTCTATCTTGGAATCGACAAATTCGTATCATAGTATCATATGATCTCTAGCTGAGTCGACCTCTTATATGTGAGCATATAGTCTTTTTTCTCTTTGAATACCTCATAACGTTTTTGTTTGCATTCAATGATCCATTCCTAGATTGCATAAATATCGCCTAACATCCCAACTATAAATGTGATATCTAACATGTACATACTTGGCCATACGTCGGACTCCTTATTGCTAATGCATAGGAATCTTTTGCATTCGTGAATTTCTAAGTTTCCTTTTGGGCACTAATTAAGACTAAATTCGCCTCCCTTAGTGATTAGAGTATCCTCTAGTTTAAATTCTTGCATGCCAAATATTTAAACACCTTGATATAACTCATTTGTGATAATCCTATAATACCATGAGATGCTTTTCGATATCTAAATTCCTAATACAAAGGAGGCATCACAAAATCTTTCATTTCGATACTCTTGATAGAAATTTCTTGGTTCATGCATCATACATTTATCATTAAGCCAAGTAGTATGTCATCGACATATAAGACTAGAAAAAATGTACTTGCTCAGTGAATTTGTGATACACACAATCTTCAACAAATTCACCTCGAAAACCAAATAAGAGAATTAATTCATGAAATTTTGGTACCACGGATGAGGCATATTTTAGTCCACAAATGGATTTTGTGGGTTTGCAAACCATATTTTGAGTCTCTTGACACAAATAGATCGTTTCATCAATGTTTCCATTGAGGAATATCGTTTTAGCATCCATTTGATGGAGTTCTAAATCATAATGTGCAACAAAGTCATGATTTTCCTAAAATAGTCTTTCGATGAAACTTAGAAATATTTTTTAAATTCAATCCCTTCATACAAAATTATTATTATCCACAAGACAAGCTTTATATCTCTCCACATTACCGGTTAGAATCCGCTTGGTATTAAAAATCCATTTTGCAACAATGGGTTCACATACGGTAATGGGATAAGTTCCCAAACTTTATTGTCTTGGATGGAACTATACTCCTCCTTCATTAAGTAAATCCACATTCTTTGAGTTGTAATCATGCATGGCTTGGTGAGAGTTGATTGGATCATCTTCCATCATACAATTATTTTCCTCATATTCTTAGAAAGGCTATGTAGTCATCCACAAGCATTTCTCCTTTCTCCGATGGATCTCTACAAGGTATTGGTTCTTGTAGCAGCTTGTTCTTGAGGATTTTGAGTTTGTTAATTATGAATTATCAAATCAAGCAACAATGTCTTGTAGAGGTTTCATACTGCTTTGTCGAAGGAAGCTGTATGAATCGATTACGGAATTGTTACAATTCTTTCTCTAAAACAAAGCCTCTAACATTATTCTTACCCCCAGGCTTAATATCCTCGAAAGAATGTGGTTGTTCTCGTCACAATTGGGTTTAATTTGGGATCATAAAATTTGTAGTCCATAGATCTTCGAATAGTCAATAAAGTAACAGTTGTTTGTTCGAGTCCATTTTTCATCGGCCTATAAGGCATTGCCTCTTTGGACATCCTACGTATGAAAATGTTTTAGGCAGGGTTATTGGCAACTACCTTTGTTGGTACTCTATTTAGAATGTAAGTTGTAGTATTTAGTGTTTGTTCATAGAGTGACTCTAGTTAGGTAGAATGGCAAATCATACTCTTTCCATGGTGTATTGTGGGACGATTCCACATTCCTCTGAGTATTTAGCAAAAGGCCGTGGAGTTGTTCACTGAACCATCGTATAATCGTAATATTCACATATAGTCAGTTTTACTTTCTTAATTCTTTTGTTGACTTGATTCTCAACTTTAGCCTTAAATGATTTGAAGGCGTCCAATGATTGAGACTTTTCATGTATGAAATATATATATATATATCTCTATAATAATCTATGAATGATATAAAATATTATTGACCATTCTAAAGGTGTATCAATTCTAAGATATTTGTAGCTCTATGCTCACCATATTTCTTTGTTTTGGTATGTTTACCTTTAACACACTCAACAAAAACATCAAAGTTTCACGAAGTCAATGGAATCAAAACTCCATCGACACTAGACACAACTCTATTTTTAGATATGTGACCTAGAGGTTTGTGCTATAATGCTCTTGAATTGTTATCATTAATCTTCGTTATAGTACCACATGATTCAACAATTAAGGTTTCACCATAAAGCTATTGTGTCAAGAAAATATCGATTATCATGACTCATAAGTGAACAGTTCAACAATATCGGAATTGAAAGACAACATGAACATAATGTTTGTAAATGAACAAAAGATAACTTTGATTGTCCAAATAAGAAACTAGAATCAAATTTCGGCTAAATGAAGGAACCACAAAAGTGTCTTTCAAATTCAAATAAAATTTGGTGCACATTAATAATCTAAAATAGCTACGTCTTCCACCTCATCAACTTACCATCTCCCATAGATGTATCTCCAACACATTTGACTTTGATTGGTTTAGAAATCCTTCATTGAAACACTTATGTTAGTAGTTGCACGAATTTAACCACCAAGTGTTTCCGATTCTGAAGCTAAATTGACCTCAAAAGCAGACGAACCACGACTAAGTGCGATTGGGCGATTCCACTCATAATCTTTGTTCGGAGGTAGATTCCTTAGGAGAAGCGGGTTGTTCCTTTCTTAATGTGAGTCGAGTTCCATGCGGCCAAAACAATCTTTGTGTTCTCTCCGGTCCTTAAAATTCTCCGTTAAGGACCATGCGGATTCATATTCACGGATATTAAAGCAATTGTAGTGGAAAACAAGAACAAAATTAAACATTTTAAATATACTCACAAAAAATAACTAAATTATCAATTTGTTCAACAATACATAACTCATTTCAAGATACCTAATTGCATCATCATTATTGGTCTTTGGACACTAATATTAACTTCTAATGGTATTCTTGTTGTGATCGAGCATTTATAATAAACATCGAATAATAAATCTCTCTTTGTTGATTTATTATTCATATGAAACATATAATTATCACATTTTGTCATCTGGCCGCGTATAAAAAATTGACCAACGAAAGTACTTCACGAAACAATGTTAAATATTTTTTATAAACAACGTTGTCTACAAGCGGGACCATGCTTTCATAAATAATCTTAAAATTATCTCTTAATTTTAATATTATAATTGTGCTCGTC